>CADDXX010000244.1:310156-324231 GCA_902810485.1 Alauda arvensis | reverse complement strand
CTCCTTCTCACAGTTTTGATTGCTCAGTGTGGTCTGATATGGCATGGAATATCCCTGTAGTCATTTAGGGTCAGTTGTCCTGTCTGTATCACTTCCAACTATTTGTGAACCCCCAGCCTCCTCACTGATGGTGTAGTACGAGAAGAAGAAAGTGCCTTGAGACTCTAAATTGCTGCTTGGCCACACCTAAATCATTCCAGTGGTTATTAACAAACACTGTTTTTATCACAAATTCAAAACATACAAGCTATGAAGATATTCATTCCACACAAGGCCAGTGTACTTGATGTCTCTTATACAAGCATCTCCTGTTTCTTAAGCCCTATTTTTCTTAGCAGATTTGACAATACTGGCTACTAGAACACTGGCTCTASAGGTTCTGTTTCTGTTTTGTCTAGGAATGGTCAAAAACCAAAGAAGATTGCTCATCCTGCAACCAACATTTCTAGTCTATTTTCCACAAAATTTATGATACAGATGACTTTAAGGAATACTCAGACCTTCAAGAAAAGGCTCTTTTGACATCCTGTAGATGTCAAAGAAAAGCTGTAGATTTTCTTAACAAAACACGCTAACATGGAAACTCCATACTTCAGTTGAATTTGTCAGTCTTGCACTGTCTCCTTTTAACTGAGAAGCATATGTTCAGCATGACCAATATGACTCTCCAACACAGTTGTATGTTGAAGGGAGATGTTGAGACTCATCAGTTATTATAGTACCTCCATATGAGGCAGATTTTCAATAACTAAATTACATTTTGTCTCTGGGTGGTATTGATCAATCCCCCTGGAGCAATGAAACTCCAGGGCTATCATGTTCCACGTCAGAAGAGTTAGGTTCATGTTAACAGTAATCTCTCCTCCAGAGATTTCAGAAAGTTTTGGTGAAGATTTTTCTGTGAACAAGTGAACTCAGCTGCACACTAATGCTGACTTAAATGACAGTGAGTGTTCTTAGGAYAAATGTGTTATTGTCACATATATTAAGCCACCAGCTGAGAGGACACCAGAAGAGTTTGAGCTGTACTTGGACACTGAGGAGCCAGCCAGGGAGGAGGAGATATGACAACACAGTAGCCAAGTCATCTTCACAGCTGAGGTTGCAGTAAACAAAGCAGAAGTCACCTGCCATACTCTTTCATAGGTTTAAAGAATGTAGGTAGGTGGGAATGTTCTCATCCCTTACAGGCAAGAATAAAGATGACAAGAACAAAAGTAAAGGATCTGTCTTCACAGGACTTTATTAGGAGCCCCTCTTCCGGAAGAGACTCCTTGTACACAATCTCTCTGGTTGTGCAGAAAACTGAGGTCCACAAGTTCACAATTGTATTSATAAGAGTAAATCCCAATGACAACACATTCAAAGCACTCATGGTGTAGGACTTGTAAGAGTTATTGTAGCAAAGATCTGTTTAAAAGGAGACCATACAGAAACAGAGATAGTAGTATACAGGGAAAAGAGAAATAAGAGAACCTGAAAAATACACATAATTTATAGATTCACAACACATATTTTCAATACATTACTGTTATTTCTATCTCACTGAATGTTCTTCTTCTTTAGACCCACAATTCTGCCACATATTAGCAGTCTATCAAATAATTGCACTGAGTCCAGAAAGAAATAGCTGGTTTGTAACGTAAAGGTTTCATGGAAAACCATTGTTTTTCTTTCTTCCTGTTCGTACCCACTCCCTCCTGCCAGTAACTCAGAGGTAGACTTAAAAATTAACAGCTAAGAGGTATTTTCCACTATTCATAACTATTTCTAACAAATCACATTTTGATACAAGATTTTTTTCTCCTACTCTCTCTTTTAAAAATATTGTGAAGGATATCTACACTGCAATGAGTTTAATACATCCAATCCAAAAGGTTCAGAAATGCATTTTTGGGAATTGTTATATTACAATACCAAGACTGCCACAAGAACAAAGAGTTTTGTTTTGTGATATTTCTGTTCTCATTGTTCTGAGATTGTCATGAAGATGGATTCTATACAGTTTCCTGCTTTATTTTTGCAGTCTTTGTTATGAATATGGTCTGATTTTGTGCCAACCTTTGTCACTAGAATGAAAATGAGAATACATTATGAAAACTAAAATGTAATCAGCATTAAAATTCTGTGATAGCTCATTCTTGTGACAAAGAGATCACTGGGAAAGAATGGCACAAAATTAATCAATTATAGTGACAGTCTCACGATTGTAATAAGAATAGAAAGTGGCACTACATTTCGTGCATTTACATAACTGAGGGATGGTTTAAAATTAACTCATTCATATCTGCATATTCACTTCTTCTCCTGGAAAACCAAAACTGCTGCAATTTGACTAATGACCATCGACAGTGAGCATGTTTGATATCTAAAAAAAATGTCAGATTGTGTTTATTTTTGAGTCAGCCCTCAACATTTTCATAATCTTTTTCTAATTTTCYTTTTTTCTGCCAGCAAGTGAAAAGTCTCATCATCAGCTCCTAATGCATAGCTATATATTCTGAATGTGCAGTGAGGAGGAAAACAGAAATGCTCCTTTGGAAATTAAAAAAAGAAAAAAAAAAGAAAGAGGAAAAGAAAGAAGGAAAGGACTGGAAATACTGCTCTTCAGATTATTTTGTGTGATGTTTCTTTTTCTCTTTATTTTCAGATTATTTTATCTCCTTTCTTATTGGGATTAAAAAGGATACATAATAAAAAGGAACTTTCAGGAATACCAGAAGGATACAAATAAAAGGCATTCAGAAAATTGTTCTTCCAGTTGTTCTTTCTTTTCTTGGCATGAGAGAGTATTATCTAAACTCCATCAAGAGCCCAGGCATGTAGATCAAGGGCTGGTGTTTTATGGTTGATTAATTTGGCTACATACTCCACATAGGAAGATTTTTACTGACAAGAAAGAACTACAGTGCCCTTCACAAATCAATGGSAGCTCTAGAAAACTTCATCAGGGAGAAAGTGAATGGAAACACCCAGAGTTGTCCTTGCTGTAACTAGATCCYGGTAAACCCCAAGGCAAATTAGACCATGGCAAAGTGAAAAAAAWCCAAACCCTCTGAGAAGCATATAAACTCATTCAACAATGGACAGAAGCAACCTTCAGCYAAGAAGGATCTATCCTGTAGAAACCTTCAGGTAAGAAGGAACTATCCAGACATGAGAGATGGTTGGCATGGTAGCCAAAAGTTTGATCAGGACTTTTTCTGGCTACTCTTCTCAATATCTTGCATTTAACATTTACCAAAGACAAAATAAACAGGAAGAAACAGCTGATTTGGTTCAGCATGGTTTTGATATCATAAACACTATCTTTACTCATACGTGTGTTCATTACAGAATCAGAGAATCACAGAATCACTAGTTTGGAAGAGACTTTCAAGATCATCGAGTCCAACCCATGCCTTAACACCTCAACTAAACCATGGCACCGAGTGCCACATCCAATCTTTTTCTAAACACACCCAGGGATGGTGACCCCACCGCCTCCTTGGGCAGACAAATCCAGTACTTTATCACTCTTTCTGTAAAAAACATTTTCCTGATATCCAACCTCTATTTCCCTTGGCACAGCTTGAGACGGTGTCCTCTTGTTCTGTCAGTGCTGCCTGGGGAAAGAGACCAACCCCCACCTGACCACAGCCACCTTTCAGGGAGTTGTAGAGAGTGATAAGGTCACCTCTGAGTCTCCTTTTCTCCAGGCTAGACAACCCCAGCTCCCCCAGTTGTTCCTCACAGGGTTTGTGTTCCAAGCCCCTCACCAGCCTCGGTGCCTCCTCTGGACGCGCTCAAGCGTCTCAAGGCCCTTCCTAAACTGAGGGCCCAGAACTGGACACAGCACTCGAGGTGTGGCCTCACCAGTGCCAAGGACAGGGGAAGAATGACCTCCCTGCTCCTGCTGGCCACACCATTCCTGATCCAGGCCAGGATGCCATTGGCCTCCTTGGCCATCAGGGCACACACCCTGGCTGATGTTCAGCTGCTGTCACCAGCACCCCTAGGTCCCTTTCCTCATGGGCACTGTCCAGCCACACCGTCCCCAGCCTATAACATTGCAGGGGTTATTGTGGCCAAAATGCAGGACTCAGCACCTGGACTTATTAAACTTCATCCCATTGGACTCTTCCCATCCATCCAACCATTCCCGGTCTCTCTGCAGAGCCCTCTTAACTTCCAATAGATTGACACACATGCTCCCAACTTAGCTTCATCTGTAAATTTACTAATAAAAGACTCAATCCCCTCACCCATGTGATCAATAAAAGCATTGAACAGAAGTGGCCCCAGCACAGACCCCTGAGGGACACCACTGGTGCCTGGCTGCCAGCTGGATGCAGCACCATTCACCACCACTCTCTGGGCCCGGCCATGAAGCCAGTTCCTAACCCAGCACAGAATGCTCCTGTCCAAGCCATGGGCTGCCAGCTTTTCCAGGAGTGTGCTGTGGGAGACAGTGTCAAAGGCCTTGCTGAAGTCCAGGTACACAACATCCACAGCCTTTCCTGCATCCACCAGGCAGGTCAGCTGGTCATAAAAAGGAGACCAAGTCAACCAAACATGACCTACCCCTCCCAAACCCATGCTGGCTGGGTCTGAGACCCTGGCCATCCTGTAAGTGCTGTGTGATGACACTCAGTATAAACTCTTCCGTCACCTTACTGGGTACTGAGGTCAGGCTGACTGGCCTACAATTACCACGGTTTCCTTCCTTTTTATCAATGGGTGTCACACTGGCCAGCTTCCAGTCATCTGGAACCTCACCAGTGAGCCAGGACTGTTGGTAAATGATGGAGAGTGGCTTTGCAAGCTCATCTGCCAGCTCCCTCATCACCCTGGGATGGATCCCATCTGGTCCCACAGATTTATGACCATCCAAGCATCTCAGCAGTTCTCTTTCTGCCTCCTCCTGGATAACTGGGRGACCATTCTGCTCCCTGAAACCATCTATCAGCCCAGGAGAGCAGTTGTCCTGAAGGCAAATTGACTTCTCACTAAAAACTGAGGCAAAGAAAGTTTTAACCRCATCTGCYTTCTCCTCATCTGCAGTTACTAAGTTCCCTCCCACRTTTAATAAAGAGTAAAGGTTGGTCTTACCTTTCCCTTTTTATTATCCCTTACATAAGTCACCATTTTAAGTTCCAACGTAGTTTTGGCCTCCCTATTTTTTTTCCTATATGCCTCATCAACCCCCTTAAATACTTCCTGAAGAATTTAGATATGAATATGACATTTAGATATGACATCAGTTATTTAAATGTTACACTGCTCTTCTTGGGCCTGTCTACATGTTTATAAAAATTGAAAAAAAACCAAAATGTTCCCTGGTGCCAGTGATCCCAAAACTTCATAAGATTTGCAACTATGCAACTAGAAAATGATAGACAAATTTGTCTGTTAGCTGGATACCTAAGGGAAAAAAAAATTGTGTTCTGGAGAGTTCACTCCTAGTGTTTGAATTCTTTCCATCATTGTACATTTTCATAGAGGTGAAGGTGGGATCTGATATGAAACAACACTCTTTCTAGATAAATGTGGCTGTCAAGTTATTACACTGGTATATTTTCTCTTCATTACAGTTGTCTTACGGTTAGCAAATCATACAAAGTAGGGCTTCTGATACACTAAAGCATTCTTAAAAACTAGGAAATCCTGCCAAATCTCACTCCTGCAATACACAATAAAATATTGCTCACAGAAATGCTGGATATACAAAAAATGTGCATAAGATAAATTTTTAATAGTATTGCGTTATTATAAAATAAATTTTTCCACAATTTGTGTTGTACTGCTAAATGATATTYAAAAATGTACAAAATATAATCAGTTATGGAGTTTACAGAATTGCCATATAACCATCAAAACTAGTATGAGTTTTACTTATTTAACCTTAAGAATTTTCACAACCTATTCCCATGCTAGCACTGTTGTTAAATCAACTTTTAATAGGCTATATGTTTTTAATACACTAGGATTGAGTTAATTCTTTCAATTATACCTTATAGCTGGTGCAGGGMTGTGTTTTGGATTTAGTATGAGAATGTTGAWAACACACTGATATTTTGGTTCTTGGACAAGGACTCCTTTGTGTCACATTTTCTGCCACTGAGGAGCTCTACAAGAATCTTGGATAGAGCATGGCCGGGACAGGTGATCCATACTGGCCAAAGCCTATTCCCTGCCACAGAAAGTCATGTATAGTATATAAAKGGGAAGAAGTTGGCCAGGAACAGCTGGTCCTTCCTTGAGGATCGGCTGGGGAGTGGTCGGAAGTAATAAGCTGTAACGTGCACTGTGCATTTCTCTTAGGTTTTATTCTTCTCTCCCTACTTTTCACAGTAATAGTGCTAATAATAACAATACTAACAATAATTAKAATTAGCATTATAATCATTGGGCTTGCATGACAAGGTTTTGGAAGCAGGGGCCTACACAGGAGTGGTTTCTTTGAGAAGATGCAAGAAGCTTCTCCAATGTCGGATGGAGCCAGTGCCACCTAGCTCCAAGATGGACCAGCTGCAGCTGCTCAGGGCTGAGCCCATGGAGGACAGCAGTAGTGCTGCTGGGAAAACAGACCTGAGAAGGGGAGAAGTGTTGCAGCACTGGGGCAGCCAGAGAAGTGAGTGAGAATATGTGAGAGAAAGAGCTCTGCAAACCCCAAGAKCAGTAGAGAGAAGGGGGGAAATGCACTCCAGGCACTGGAGCAGAGATACCTCTGCAGTCTCTGCTGAAAACTATGGTGAGGCAGCTGTGCCCCAACAGCCCACAGAGGTACACAGAGCAGAGGTTCACCTACTGCACCTGCAGGATCCCATGCTGAAGCAGGGGAATACCTAAAGAGTGGGAAATTCATGCCAGAGCATGCCCCTAGTCAGACCTATGGCTTCATGGAGATAGGATTTTGTGCTAGAGTAGGTTTGCTGGCAAAATTTGTGACCTCGGGGAAGGGACATGCTGGAGCAGTAAATAAAGAAATGAAGCCTGTGGGAAGGACTGATGTTGGAGAAAATTGGGGAAGATTGTCTCCCACAGGACACACAGATTCCACACTGAACCAGGGGAGAGGTGAGGAGGAAAGAGTGGCAGAGACAACGTACAACGAACTGACTGCAGCCTCCCTTCTTGCACCACTGACAAAGAGGAGGTAGAGAATTTGGGAATAGAGTTGAGTCTGGGAAGAAGAAAAGGGTGAGTGGGAGGTGTTTTTAAGATGTAGTTTTATTTCTCATTATCCTACTCTGCTGTAGTTGGTAATGATCTCCATGAGATGAGTCTGTTTTTCCTGTGATGGTACTTGCTATGTGATCTCCCTGCCTTTATCTAGAACCATGAGCTCTTCTTTCATTGTATTTTCTCTCTGCTGTCCAGCTGAAGAGTTGTGTGATAGAGCTGCTTGTTTTGACTCTCCTCCCTAATCAGAGTGGGAGTCAGTGAACTATTGCACGGTTAATCCACTTCAACCTAGTAATAGAGGTTAAAATTAATTTTAATCAGTGGAAGAGTAGAATAAAACACAAAACGGATCAAGCAAGAATAATCTTTGTCAGCCTGGAACCTGAAAATCCTTTTGCTGAAAGATACCTAGACAAGTAATCAGCATCATGTACCATTTTTTTAAAAAGATTTTTGATTGTTTTTATATTTGGAAAGTAGAAGAAGGAACCTTTTAAAACCTATGGTAAATAAGATGATGCTTCTTAGTCTATATTATTATGATTAATTTCAGACTGTAAGAGAAATTCTTTTAAATGTAAGACACAAGTAATTATTTAAAGAAAGGAATATAGAGCATTTTAAAATAATAAATCTATCATTGTTAAGATCTTAATTTCTTCCAAATTCACTTTTTTTCAAAACATGTTATTTTACACTGCTATTTTTTGGTGATTTGGCAAGACATAATTTAATTCCTATACCTGTGTGTTCTCCAACATCTTASGAGAAAAAATAAAGAAACTGCAGAGAATGACTGTCTTTGACAACAAGGGACTAATGAGAGATGATGAGTGATCAGTGTGTTCCTCACAGTAAGACTGTCTTGATTCCTAGAATTAGGAATTAGTCTTGAAAAAGCTTCTTTCTTTGGTAAGTGAGCTTAAATGCAGAAGACCCCCACTAACATGTAAAAATTACACTGGRTGAATTATTTTATTGGGATTTTTAAGTCCTTCAAAAAATTTTCATGTCTTCAAATAGATCTCATAGCTAATGGGTTCAGAAGGAAGTTTTCTTCCTTTGGCAACAAAAATGTTCATGAAATCACAAAAGTATTCCTTTCATCAACTTGCTTGAAACAATTAAATGTTGATGAAACAGATAAAGATAACGTTTTAATTTTTCAAAATATAGCATCAGCTAAATTCCAAATTGCATTGAATTACCAGAGGAATAGAGCTAAAAGCTCCATAAATACCATTGCTGCATAACAAAAGGAGAGTGATGTATTTTTTTTTCCTTTCTAGTTCAAATGAATGTAKTGCTAAGCTCTCTATAAATATACTTGCTATACACTTAACTGGTTCAGTGTCAAACTTGAAAGTCCATCTTATGATGTTTTCCTCAAATATCAGAATACATTTGTTTGAAGAAATTAAAATGTGATTTACTGTATATTACTGTTATCTTCTATCTGATCCCACCACAGTTTATTAGGTTCTCAAGGATCCACAGAGATAAACACTTAATCTTGATTTGCCCATGGGAAATAATATGCTAAATAATAGTATCATCCGATTAAGTGTTCTCAGGCAAAACATGTGCTTGGTGGCCATAAAATTCCAAATTAACATCCCGCAAGAAAATTAAAATTCAGTGTGATTACCTCAGATGATGATAACGTGCTCACAGCACGTAGTCCACTCAAGCGTAATATGATGTCCTGAGCATAAAAGCAAGCTACTTGTCAAGATGGTTTTCACTGGTTTCTTTTTTTTTTTTTTTAACATTTTATACCCTGTCAACACATAGAAAAGAATATGTAAAAATATCAAAGTATGAGAATCTTGTAATCTTTTGAAGCACTTCTTGCAATTCTTTTTTTGAGGCAGAGAGCTCTCACATTGGTACACCAGTAGTTTGCAAAACTAGAAGAATGCCTTGCTGGTAAAGATTCATAGCATCTTTACATTTTGGACAGTGAAGAGGTAGTTTGCATATTTTGGACTGGCATGGTTCAGATTCACTAAGGAATTCTGAACATATAATAGCCTTCAGATCTGCTGTAATTATTTTAAGGCATTTCTCTTTCCTCTTTCTTTGCAGTTAGAGATAAGGTTTTTCTCCTATTGACATTGTTAGGAGAAATTTGTGCCACTTTTGATCTTTGTATTTCACTCTTTGAAACACTAACAAAGAACTCATAGTTACTCACAGAAATGCTGTCTAAATACCCCCCTTAGGGGAGAACTACATTTGTGAGCCCCATCTTGCAGCAATGAAAATAGGGCCTGGCAAATACCAGTCAGTAATTGGCAAATTATAAGGCTCCTTAAATATTGACTTAGACAAAAATGCGTGTCTGGTTAGATTTTTTTTTTTCTTGAATCAACCCCGGTTGATGAAAATGGAGTAGAAGAGCTTTCCTGGAAAAAAARCAGTAACAGACATTCTTCCTGTACTAGAAATGGCATAATAATTCCTGGGAATGTGGAGATCTGCAATCTTCCTTGCAGATGTTTCAAATTTTTTTTCTGACTGGTGGTATCATGAAGAATCTGTGTTGGAAATGGTTGTCAGTTCTTTCTCACATATTTGAAAGYCAACTATAGCTTAGGTTTCTTAAAAGAATGTGCTTTGCAGAAACAAAGGCTTAGGAGCAGAGGGAAGGAGCAAAGAATACAAAGTAAATTAACAACTGATCACTAAAAAGCCTAGGATATTTTAAGTCTGCCATGTTATGAATAGAATAAACCCCAAAATATTTAAGCTAATTGAACTTGCTTTCAGTTTGTTCTGCCCATGCTGTMCTTTAGTAGATGAACACAGATTAACTTTCCAAACAGGTAATTAAACTATTCACTAAGAATTTGTTTCTTTCTTCTTAACTAGGAAGCCAAAAAGAAAGGCCAGCAAAGGGTCTGAAAGGAAGTATACCTTTTCTGGAAAGAATAGGAATAGTCTGAGACCATTGTTCAAACTCCTGCATTTTCTTATTCCTATTMTTTTCTTCATCATATAGTATTGAGATTTTTTTGTCTGCCTTCTTATGCTACATTTTAAACAATGTTCTTGTCTGTAAAACAGTGTAATATCAAGAAGAGGTGGGGTCCAGTTTATGGTTCTCAGCTTTACTAATACCTTATTTAGTTAAAAAAAAAATCAGTGGCATGAAATCCAGACTGGAAAGGCTGTAGAGGCTTCACACACCAGAATTATTCTTATCCACATGGAGAACAACTGAGGAAACAGATTTATTTCATTACTAATGTGCTGAGTAGACAAAAGAGAAAAAAGTGACAGATCATATCCTGGAAACTTTTCTGGTTTATTGCTTTTGCCATGGTTCACTCTTCACCTATTATCATCTCTATGTTCTGACATACAYTTGTCCCCAAAACACAGGGTGCTATAAAAAAATGTCTTGTGTTTTTAGCTCATATGTTTTCTGTCATGTGAGAGAGCAAAAAAATACTCTTGAAAACTGTTTTCTTTTAGCTTTGGCTGACTTGGAAAGAGCAATGTCAACAGGGTGCCTAGAAATCCACTGAGTGAGAACAGAACTTTYAAAAATTAATTTCTAAGAGATTAAGCACAAAAGAAACCAGGCTAGGCCAAAGAAAGCAGCATTTTGTTCATGGCAGTTCAATTCTCTCATGAATTCTTGCAAGAAAACTCAGTTTTGTTCTTCCTTTCCCCCACCCACCCCTCATAACTTTTGTTTACATAATGACACTTGTCTCATTCTTTCTTTTTTATAGAGGTAGTGTAGTTTGTCAGTGAGAAAGTGRGCTTCTAAATAAGGTGTTGCGAAACAGAAGATAAATGAGGAAAGATCTGACATGGTATAAGGAATACAGAGGATAGCAAGATATTTGGATGATATGAGAAGAAAAAGGTGTATCAACTTGAAGTAAAAAATGACTGAAAAATATTATGTTCCTATATAGACTTAGAGGATGACACAGTGCTTTTTAAATAGGACCTGGGACACATGCCTCTACCTCTAATGAAGAAAGAGAGGCTAAAGAAAGGATTGAACCGATGAAAAATCGTGAAAGCAAATGGACCGGTAGCAGTGACACTTTTAGGCTTTATATTAGAAGCCTGTTGTGATGTTAAGCCTTGGCAAGTAGTCAAGGTCCACCTGTGCTCATTTACCATCCCTCCTCTGCAGGACAGAAGGAAATAAGATGAAAAAAGCTCATGAGTCAAGGAAAAGGCAGGAAGATCACTCACTAATTACTCTTATTGACAAAGGAGACTTGGTTTGGGGGAGAACAAGTTTAATTTATTGCCCAATAAAATAGATTGAAGTAGTGAGAAATAAATACAAATACTAAAACAACACCTTTCATCACCCTTGTCTCAGGCTATATTTCAGTTTTCATTCCTGATTCCTCTAGGTGCCCCAGGCAATGCATTGGAAGGGTATGTTTGGTGGGGTTTGGGGGGGAAGGTGTGGTCAGGACACAGTGGTTTGTCTCTGGTGCATTTTCCTCTTTTTCCCTGCTCCACTGTGTGCCTCTCTCCAATAGCTACAGGGAAAAACCTATGGTGGCACCTGGAGTAGCTCCTCTCTTTCCCTCTCTGCCCTTAATATTCACCCTCATGTCTCCTATTACTTTTTCCTCTCTGGCTATACAGCATCTTTGCCCCTTTGGGAAAGCATTTTCCCCATTCCCCCAGGTACCATGATCTTTTCAGAGGGGCTCAGCTGTGTCGTTTGGTGTGTCCACTGGACGTGGCTGTAACCAGCTGTGTCCAGCTCAGGGCAGSCCCTGAGACTCTTTGCACAGAGGCCACTCCTGCAGCATTCTCTGCCAGCACCTGGGCACCTGCATGGGGTGCACAGCTGCTCACTAYTGAGGGATGGGGAAATGCAAGCAGCCTTGCAGCCAGAGGAGCAGCTTAGAGGCTGCAGGAGGTGGATCCATTCTTGTGGTGGGGTTACACAGTTCAGCACTGCAGGATATTTATGGTCTAGGGACCTGCTTCTTTAAGGAGATTAGCCTGTCACCTGCCTCCACCTGTATTTGTAGGGCTCAAGAGATAAGCACTCCAGTGGAAAAAAACCTGGTGCAAACCTAAGAGTAAAATGATCTATTTTTCAAGTTTATTCACCCACCTAAAGCACTGAGTAGCTTATGCAACACTGCATTACTAGGGACGTATAGTCTTCTATTTTTTTTTTTTTTTAAATTGAATTTATTTCTCATCAGTTCTAATGCTACATGTGCAAAAAGGCAGCTGTTTTGAGTTTGGGGCTTTTGAGAGGTGGAATAGGTATTTGGTGTTTCTCAATCTCATTTAAAAATACTTTTTTTTCCTCCATGARCTGCTTTACTGATACCTAAGTAGTTTCAAAAATGTTCTGCTTACTGCTTAGTTGGTGAAACAATTTTTATTTACTAAAACTATACCAGTATTCTATAAGTGAAATATCTAGATGTCTTTCATCTAACACTTGTCAGAAAAAAAATTATCACTCCAAGAGTTTAAGACAACATTAATACATCCCTGGAATATGCACTTTCTGTAATTTTCYCTCTGGTACCACATGAATTTTTTGTTTCATTTCTTTGTTTGCTTGTTTTGTTGTTTCTTTTAGTTTTTTAAGGTAACTGAAAAGTTTGTATGTTTGCAAATACTTACAGTTTTATGTTACAAATTGGAAAGAAACCTCCATATATATGACAAGAATTTCTGAAGAAGTCACAAATTTTTAGCAGCCTTTTGGAATAAAAAAATTTATTCTGCTGGCCTTTATAAACTTTCAGTAAAGTGCTTAAATACAGTCAAATGTCTGGTTTTATTGGGTTTTCTTTGAACCTGTCTGATTTGTATAGATCAGTTGTACAAGAAAACTGCTAATCCAAAGGATAAAAAGCAAAAAGTCACAGCAAATGTGGGACTGGAATTTGGTTTCAAGCATGCTAATTTCACTGAAAACAGCAAAGTCTGTGATTATTACCGATGTGTTTTAGAAAATGAAAAAAAAAGCATATAATTCTGAACCTAAAATTACTCTCTTTTTTTCTTTCTTCTAATTTATTTTCAATTAATATATTTGAATGTAACTTAAAATTAAAAGCTTAAATTCTATGAGCTTTATAAGGCATGTCTTTATAAAAATATTTTTTAGAAAGAAAAAACTTCAAATGACTGCATGGTCTGTATCTAAATTGCACATTTGGTATTGATCCAGATTTTTCATTATCCATCTGCATGCTCAGAATTAAGTGGGAATGGCCAAATGTTTTCTATATGTCTTCTACTACAGAAATGAGATCAAATCTACTGAAAACATCTAAGAAAAACAGGGATAAAGTTCTCCTCTGTACATRTTTTGGTCATATACTTAATATTTTTACAAGATTTTTTGAGAAGCTTCTGGGATGATACATACTTCAAACCAGTGAAGAATCCATGAAACATTCCCWGTTCTCTTTTATCTAATCTTCAGTGTTTAACTAGGAAAGATGCTTAGGGATATAGCAGAAGGAAAGCAGGGGGATGGTGTTTGTTAATTTACAAGTTCTGTTTGCTTGAATATGTTTTATTTTTGGAATTGTTTTCATGCGTGAGTGTATCTCTGTGACTATATGCATATGAATTCAGTTGCTCTCCTAATGTTTTAATAAACTGTTATTYTTCTAAGAAAATAATTAACTTCCTTTAAGGAATGTGTATAAAAACATATTCATAATGAAATGTCTCATCCTGAGTTGAATCAATATTTTGTAGACTATAAATTCAGCATATTTTTATGTATTTCCAGTACAGCCTGCCAGAAGTCAGGTATTAGCAAATGAGATTTCCCTCCTAGGGATTTCTTTCAGCCACCTGAATCGTTTCAGGTGTACACATTTAAAGGAAAAAAAAAGGAAGAAAAGGGAAAGAAAAAGAGGAAAAAAAAAGAAAGA
>CADDXX010000244.1:260538-309913 GCA_902810485.1 Alauda arvensis | reverse complement strand
GCTCCGAAACACCAAAACTGTTGGTGTGTTACTTTTTTATACATTGAAAATTAGACTAAGGGTTTCATTTCTCTTTTTTCCCAATTCAGCTAAAAATAGTTGCCACACTGCCACCTTATGGCTAATACACATTTTAAAAATAAAAACATTCCCACCCAGCTTGTGTTTTGACATTTGGGCATTTTATGTGGTTTCCCACTGTGTTAGTAAAGGATTAAACTTTAACTCACTCCATAAAGCAAATTATCCTTAAGTTTATATTGCACCATCATTACCTGGCTGTTTCTCTCAGGTTGTAAGGACAAGAGTATAAGGCMATGTACCCATGAGAATTAACACTAATCTATGTTCACATACATGTGAAGATCCTATGGAGGTCTTTGATCAACATCTGCTTCCCTTACTGTATTCAAAGCTGTATACTATACAGGACTTGTGAATGAAAAATCCAAACAACTAAATGGAACCTAAATCCTTTCGTTTTTTTTTCTTTTTCCAGTGGATCTATCAGCAGATAGAAATGGAATTGTGGGAAACAGTTAACCAACTGTATGTGCCAGCCAGAGAAGTCTTTTTATTAAGTTAAATGAAAAGATAAATGTAATCCATTGTATTCCATATTACAATGTGTAATTCGAAAAACTCAACTGTGACAAAAATGTCTAAAAGTAAAATTCTGCAACACTCTTATTTAAACAATTGAAAAACCCACAATRTCTGACAAATCTGAAAGTAAGCACTTTTCCTCTATCAAAAGCATTAAGAACTATATCAGATAATCTGTAAGTAAAATATTAATAAACTCAGACAAATTATGCAATCTTTTTATTCTTTCACTTTACAAATAAAATTATTTCGAATAAGTTCTTGACAATGAAAAGATCCCATCTGAAAAAGTGAGAAATCACAAATGACAGAACAACATGAGTTTTAGTAAGAAATACTTAGCAGCAATACAATGTTTGATGTAAAAGCACGTAAGTGTTGTCTATATTTATAGATCTATTTACTTAACTTATTCTGTAATTGATACTATTACATAAAACTTTTTTCATTAGGGCCTATGAAAATAGAATCTCAGAACACATAAGTGGCTTTAATTTACTTCAGTAATACAAACTTTTTTTAAAAAATAAGCAATCCCTATTTGCAATGATTATCAATGTGTACTTGAGCATTAAATCACTATAACTGAGCTGAATTACATSTTACTGTTTATGTGATTGAAAAACTTTGTATCAGGCATTATATATGATTGTTCACAATTTCTCATCTGGAATTCACAGTTACTCAATATTCTTCAACATTTGCTCAAATTATACTCTCTTGGAAGCATCTGTGCCAAGAAGTGCATTTGCTGAAATAATGTGGAAGAAAATCCACATTAAAAAAGGAATTTTTAACAGAAGCAAGGGGTGTCTTGGTTTTAGTTAATTTTTAGGGTTTGTTTCTCTTCTTTTTCCTTCTTTATTGACTCAGATGTAGCCAGAAGTGTATGAATATGCAAACAAAATATCAGCTGCAAGACCAATCTTTTTCCCCTTATAGTAATTAAAAAACCCCAACATATAGAAAAAAAAACCCAACCAAAAAAACCAAACCAAAACCAAACCAAAACCAAACAATCCCCGCCCCCCCAAAACAATTAAAAAAAGCCCAAACAAAAAACCCAAAAAACCCCAAAAACTCCCCCAAAATCCAACCCAAACCAGCAGCTGAATATAATATGAAAATAAAATACAGAATTCTTTATGAGAAAAGTAATTTTTAAACAAACATTTTGAACAAATATAGAAAAAAATTGGGACAATAAAAAATATGAGAAAATTTCCTGCAAGCAAATATGCGAGTTTCATTTCCCTTCCATCTGACTGATACAATAGATGGAGCCCAGCAGAGAACACCTACTTTAAAACAGCTGCATAGACCTAGAARATTCACTTAGATTATATCTGGAATGCTGAACTCTATTTCTTTTTTTTTCTGAAAGGAAATCATACCACAAAATTTAAGTGTAAACTGTGCATAAAGAATAATCCCTTGGTARCACCGAATTATCTTTTGTTCTTACATTCTTAAGATAGGAACCATTATTGTTTTTTGGGGTTTTTTTGCATAACATTGGAAACAATATTTACACAATTATTTAAATCGAAAGCAAAGGCAAGGAAATTAGTTAAACTGCCTATTTTTGTGCTTTCATTGAAGTGATAATTTGATAATATTTATTTTGTTTGTCACATCATTATAAAACACCATATTACATTTGTATAACCGGAAGAAAAATCAATTATTGAATTAAATCTTTAAGGAAGAATTGGTGGAAACCATTCCATGAAAAAACTGAACATTTATGCTTCAAACAAACTCAGCTCCTTTTTGATGAACTACACAAACTTACCTCCAAACACAATAACTTCTATGTGCAGTTGTTCTCTAAGGTCCAAAATGAATCTTGCTGTGTGTTTATTTAAAATAGTTTGTTGTTATGTATAGAAATGGTGTACTTTGAGCAGAAGTGTATTAACTATTTCTATTGGATGTATTTTTTATTATGCAGACTCTGCAATGCTCTGCATGCCCCATTCAGTTTTTGGAGTAAGATGAAAATTATTTTTTACCGGATTATCTCATTAATTTACTCTTAATATCTCACATCATCATATGTTCTCATCACGAATTAATTTACATTCCTCAAACTAAAATCCAGGTAGCTACCGCTGCCTTTCAGACTTTGGAAATGGAGATTACACAAGAATGTAAAAATATTTAATAATTTGGGGAATCTAGAATAAGAGATGGAGACTGGGGTATTTTTTGAAGTTCATGGTTTTCTTCCAGTAAAACAGCTCTTGGATTTTAGTCAATCAATAGAGATGTTAAGACAAAATTAAAAATTAAAAGAGGATGGATTTCTCTATTCTCTATTATTTATTTCTCTATCAAATATCTTCACATATTTGCCATGTGAAGATCCAATCACATATCAGGAATTTCAGGTCAGGAAACCAAAACACAAATAAAATGTACTATATTCCCATAAACACAGGAAAGCACAGTATCATTCCACTACACATGTGCTTTTTATAAATAATATGGCCAACTTTTCCCTTACAAATATAGATTTTAGGAGTAAAGGAGCATGTAAAATGGTGTGACTAATAAGAAAGTTTAGCTCAAGACTGAAGTAGGTGGTCTTGCATGCAGCTGATCTGGATGGAACCCAAGAAGATTTTGGGATTTTTCCCCAAAATATAGCAGACTGGAACACATGGGAAAAATTTTGCTTCCTGCTACAGCATTCCTTAACACTTCAGTGCTATGTTGGGGAAGAAACATAGGAGGTACTTCTTAGAAGGTCGTGTAGTGATAGGAGAAGGTGGACTGGACTCAAGCTGAAGTTCAGATTTGATATTAGAAAGAAATTCTTTACTGTGAGAATGGTGAGGCTGGAACAGGTTTCCCAGAGAGGTTGTGAGCTCCCCTTCACAGAGATGGTAAAAACCTGTCTGGATGGGGCTCTAGGTAAGCCTAAGCAGAAAAATCCCTACTACTGGAGGGAATTGGACGATCTTTCAGGTCCTGTTCAGCCTCTTCTATCAGTCTGTGATAATTGTATTTTTTAAATGAAGATAATATATATTTTCAAGGTAGAACTCTATTCTAAGTAACCTGGAAGAATATTATGAAATAATTTAATGTTTTTACTGTCAGTTTTCTCAATACTAAACTCAATAGCTAAACTCTCGAACTCAGCATATCCTCAAGCTATTTTGTAGGAAAATAAATACCAAATATCTTTGCTGACCACTTTGTTTTGGTTTTCTTCTCCTGTGTTCTAAGTGTCACTAACTCCTATGGCTTCCCCAGACCAACTAATTCCCCATTTATGGATTCCTTTTACTTTACAAATTTTTAAAAGGATTTAACATTTTCTCTAATAATATGTTTCACATTAATAAAAAAGCACAACAAAATTAGTTGCTGCATTTTGTATAACTTTTAATGGGTTTGGAATAAAGTGCCTCTGTTACCCTGGGAAAAAATTTTGATGGTATTATTTTTCAAAATTTCTTGCTAGACAAACATGAATTGTACTACATACAAACACATTCAGTAAGTTCAACCATGAGTTCAGTGAGTGGGTTAAATGTAAGACTTAACTGAGGTTC
Organism: Alauda arvensis; assembly: GCA_902810485.1. Lineage (NCBI taxonomy): Eukaryota > Metazoa > Chordata > Aves > Passeriformes > Alaudidae > Alauda > Alauda arvensis. The sequence continues at coordinate 305,741 of CADDXX010000244.1, read as the reverse complement.
ATTAAAAGTACTTGGTAGACATCATGACATTTGCATGGATAAACGTATTTTGTGTAAACCCCAGCCGTAAACATAATAATAGTACTGAAAAGGCAATGCCACCAAATGTAGCAATTTCTTCCTTGAATCCTCTGGATTCTGACACATCCTGTCACCTTTTTAGTATTATTGCTGCTGCATCTTTTACTCAGCTTATTGTGCATGTTACAAATGTATAACTTCCCCCTTTTGTTTTGCCTGGTTGTCTGTGTGCGTGCGCCAATGGGATGATTTCAGCTATTTGTGAAATATTTTATTTATTAAGGGGTAGGGTTATTTTATTTATTACCTGAACAGTTACATTTCAGAATGATCAGGAGATAGTGAAGACTATAAAAGCACTGATTTCATGTTTACCCTGAGAAAGAGGGGTATGCAGGCAGGCTATTTCTTGAACAAATACCCCTGTATTTGTATGATAGATGCAGTAATTTAATTTAGAAAATTATAAAAAGCATGGATAACATAAAAAATATTGCAAAATATAACATAAAAAACATTAAAAATTGAAAGCCTAAATCGTCCAAAATTACAGCCTTTTTAGTAACAGGACTTTTGAACCCTTTTCATATTTGTGCGTGCTTTTAGATGTTTGCAATAACCCAATCGCCTACTTTCGCTTTATGCCTGTGGCATCAAATGAAAGTAGCATGAAAACAGTTACTCTTGGGTAGAAAATAAAGGAAATCCAGGGCATAATAGTTTCAATCCACAACCAAGCAATTCAGAATTATGTATGCAATTGGCTTCTAACTAATTATTTCCTCTTCACAGCAACATTTCTGAACATTATGTGAAAGGAAGAAGACAGGATGGGGTACTGGAAACAGAAAAAGCAAAAGTAAGTTTCATCTCTCTGCAACTGGAATAATCAAAAGGGAAAAAGAGCCCTTCAGCTGAAGGTTATTAATTTGTATCTACTATATTTGAAGATTTAATATGGAAGCTGTAAATAAGCAAATTACCAGCTGTCAGAAAAATTTTCATTATTAATTTAAATGAACATCCTTTAGGCAAGCTAACATTTTGTTAGCCTGCAGGCTAATTCTAGAACATAAAAATGCATAAATAAACAGTTAATTAATTTCAAAGTTCATTTTCCATGTTTTTACTAATATGAAAATAAACTTTTATTGCCAAAGCACTTTGTTTATAAGAATAAACATCATGAGTCGCCTCCCTGTAGAATACACAATTAAACAAATTCTTATTATTCTGTTTGTCCTTTTTCTTTATTTAAAGGTGACTTTTATATTATGGAATTTGGTTAGAACACATGTGTCTTGTGAAGGTCAAACTGTAAAGCTTTTTGTCATGAATATGAGGCAGATAAAAGCTACTTTTGATTTATATTTGTATACTGTACAAGATGTCAACTCTGAGAATTAACCTTGGTCAATTCCTCAAAAAAATCTGTCTGAGAGATGACCTTAGTGACTGAAACACAGTTTGTCCTCTGTAAGTCAGAAGAGGTTCTGCTAGATGTGTTTTACTGCCCAGAAAAGGAACACCCTGTAAAKGCACCTGTTTTCATCATGCCCTTTTGAGGATGTCTACRGAGTCCAAATGAGAGCAGAGGGAAGACACTGCTGTTAACACCTATTAAGCTTCTAAGTCCGTGCAGGGAAATGTTGTACTGCAAAGAGACCTAAGGCAGGTCAAAAAAAGAGGAGGAGTTTATTCACTGTTAATTGCCACTATGCTGTCATATTTTGTCTGTAATTCAGAAAACTTTCTGGAGACCTAAAACTTCAGTATTTTCACAAAATATAAGGTTATAAAAATAGAGTTTTATACAAAAATGCAAAAGTTAAAAGATTTGTATGTAGTTTATTTGCATTATTACATGATGTCTTTGGGAAAAATAAAAATCAGAGAAAAAGTATATCAAAGAATATATCAAAAATATATCGAAGTACAAACTATGTATGAACAAAATGCCATGAGCTTATCAGCATCATCTTTACTTTAAATGAAGTACTGCCATATTTAAAAAAAATAAATGCAGAATACATATAAGAAAGAGTTAAAATAGTCCAAAAGACAAGTTTCTTTTCATTCCTCATCACTTCTTAAACTTTACAAAAATAAGTTTAGTTTTTTAAAAAAGAAAGGGTTTATATTCTTGATTTTCAGGACAGCTGATGCTGTCAGTTTTCAGAGGGGAGAAAAAGAAGAAAAAGTGTAATTTATCATTTTTAGTTCCTTGTACCAACACTAGTATTCCAGTACTGGCTAATTATTGTGCTAATGAGGATGCACCGGATGTTTCTAYGGTGCAAACTAATCCAAGACATACCGGACACGTCCAGTTTCCATGGCCATTGCTCAGCTTCCAGGCAGTCAATAAAATACTTCTTACCAAAGACTAACTAATAATTGTTGGAATGGCATTTTTCTGAGATGCAGATAACCTAAAAATTATAGTTCTGAGAGTGAGCAAATAATTGAAAAATCAAAGCGTTAGTGGAAAGCAAGTTGGAAGGAGTGCAGTAGGACAGACAATGTTTGACAAAGCTAGAAGAAATTTCCACTTTCATACTTTAGACAACTGCACAAGTCAGAACTTCACTAGAATTGTATTTTCTAGGAGGATATGCTGACTCTGGACTTGCACTGTATATTATTGTTCTTTTTGTAGAATAATAGTTCAAAGGACCAAACGCTGATTGTACTACAAATTTATACATTGATTCTTCTCTGAAGGAAGCTCTCAGAAAATAGTTTGTAGTGGTTCATGAAGTACTGTAATTATGATGCACCCTAAACAAATTTGCAAGAAGAATTGTGCATGAAAAAAAATGTTGTTCCTCTGCTACAGGCTATTTGTAGTACAGAGTTGTATTTTGAGACACATATTATTTATTTCATTACTTAATGCAACAGAATGCAGTCAACAATGTTTATCTGTCATTTTTAGGCCACACCAGATTTTTACACTAGTTTTTCTTTGAAGAATATTTAAAAATATTCTATCCCTCTGGAGACTCTTGTAAAAATAAATAAATTCCTGAACCTTATTAAAAAAAAAAAAAAAAGACATTTTTCATATTTTCTACTGAGGCAAATGACCAAAGAGAAAAAAAAATAGCATTATAAAAAAGAGTTTTAAATAAAATTATTTCTACAACATATCTCTAAATAAAGCAAACATTAGTAACACTTTGCTTCTGGTGATTATACCTGATTAAAATGTTTATTTGCCATACAAAATAATAAAGCTTACTGATCTTTGCACATAAAAATGTGGTAAACAAAAWAATGCAGCCAAATAAGTTAAGTCAGGGCTTATCCAGAGGCTATTAAGCATTTATAATAAACTATGTGAAAGATTTACAAAGCCACAGGCTTATCTGGGACTGCTGTGAAACACAGTTCTCTCCACTGTGTTTAATGCAGTATCATGTGATAGTTTCAAAGGGTAAACTCAAAGTCTGTTTGTCAACCATATTTTAARAACACATAGTTTCACATTTTTTGGGAAAAACAACATGGAATTTTGCTTCACATTTAATAGTCTATGTTTCACATTTAATACTCTATGAAATAACATAAAATTCTTTAACTTTTTTTCCATTTTTTTTAAGAAATTCATTRGGGCTAAAGCAATTACTTTATAGTTACTTGAAAAATAGAAGATCTCTGAACTTATTTTCTGTATTTTGATGAGTTCTCAAGTATTACCCCTTTGAATTATTTTACAGCATGCACTATTATGCTATCTCACATATATATATATATGTAAAAAGTTTTAAACTTTACTGTAATTATTTTTAAAAATAATTTCAATCATAGAATAGGATAAAAATGCATGTCTTTAAAATTGCACTATGTTGACATAAATACTTAAAGGATGATAATATAAACAGATCATATCCATGAACTGTCAAACATAGAGTGCAACCAATCGTGGATTTTTTAAAAAGTTTACTTATTCTTTGAAAAAGTTAGGTGGGGAGAAAAAAGAAGAAATAAAGATTGTGAGTAAGTATTCTCACAGTTATCTGGGATTACAGCTTAAACTGTACTTTTTTTTTTTTTTACTTTATTTGCATAAATCTAAAAAAGATCTTTAAATGCAAAGGAAAGACAGAAAAGCATAAGTCTTCTTCACATATTATCCAGAAATATGTCTTCAGGGAGAAATGATACAATATTTCTCTTCCTTACACAAAAGCCTCAGAATGTTCTACTTCCTATCAGGAAAAAAAAAACTAATATGAGAAGGAAAAAAGCAGTAATTTTTTGTTATATGAGAAAGAGATAATTTCAAATACACGAAAAGAAATAGACTTCTTGAAGAACAATTAATAAACCTCTCACAAAGAATGTGCTTATGTTTGAAGATTTATTTAATGTCTTGTGGACAAGCATTGTGGGCATTTATGGAGCYGGATTGTGATCATTTTAGTAATGATTTACAAGCATTGGCAGGACGGGGGCCTGTAAGAACATGCAGGAGGGTTACTTAGGAGATTGGTGTCATGCAGAATGCAAACACAGAGAAGAGGATTTTGGAGAAATATTGGTGTCTGTTCATTAGAACAGAGTACAGTTTAATGTGACATTGAAATATCCAGCATTTTCCACCTAAGAAATCTGCCTTTCAGTGAAGCCTAAATCAATGAAAGCAGCATGACTTAGATGAGGATCTTATCAGACCAGGTTTCTGATTCTAATTTTGAGTGGTAACAACAGCAAAAGCAAACAACATCTAAGGCAACACGAAAGACATCTATTAGTTGTAGATTTATACATTTGTTTTGCTAATTTTCAAGTTTCTGTGGATAAGTACCAGATCRTTCCATGTGTTTCCCTGCTGCACCAATTTCACTGCTTCAGAAATCTCTTGGTGTAACATAACAATAACTTATAATATGTTAGGATTTTTTTTTTCTTCCTTGGGTAAAACTTGATGATACTGGCATAATCGTTCTATACTGCATATATAAGAAATAGAATAACAATATCTGTTTGAAGAATACTGCTGTCCTTTAGAGAGAAAGCAACATAGTCCAGCAATAGGATAAACAAAAATTCTATAACTTTCAGCCAAATGCTTAAAAAATTGAGATGTTTSAGTCTACATTGTTACATTATTTTATATCAGGCTATGCCATACTACACCATGGCACACCACACTACACTAGATTAACCCATATGATGCTATATTATATGATGCTAATTATATTACATCAATGATAGTTTGCAGAAAGAACTCCAAACAAACAACTGTGTTATAGCACAGTACAGCACGAATGCAGCAGGTATTCAGGGCAGACAGTGGATATGGGACACTRCTGAGTAAGATTAATGTTCAYCACAAGAGARAGCAGAATTCAGTTGAAAGGGAAAAATAGGGRAAAAAAAGCTTGAAAGGTCCAACMAGATAGATTGCAATTGCCTGGGCATTATCATTAGWTTGRCTACAACKGTATACAATTTGAGAAAAKGGTAATCAGTATCCCACTATCCTGAGCAGCTCAATCAGTTGTTGCCATAAAATAAAAAACTTAACTTCAAATTGAAAGAACATCAACAAACTCAGAAGAAATTTAACTTCTTTCCATTATGAAAGCAAAACTGCAGGAGTAATTTAGGATATGAGAATTCATAAACATAAGACTATTTTTGACAGCTCTCTATATGAAATGCATGTAGTTAAAACATTTTTGTCATTTCCCTATTAATAACCAAGTAAGCAGAATGTGAAGGGCATTTTTACTACTTAATCTGTAGAGAARTTGAGACAATAAAATAGCATAGTTATACAACAGTAAGCATATAGCTAGGAAAATAATAGTAAGTAGGACAGTCARGGGACAATTTAAGTCATACCAATCACAGCAAATTATGTATCTTTATTTAAAGAAGCCACTAAGCACAAATGTCACAAGAAAGGCTCAGCCTGGTGGGTGAGGAGGTGCAGGTGTTAAACACACTGTAACAATTGGCTCAAGGCTGGTCAGGTGTCCTGGAGGGGACTTTTAATAAGAGTTTTTTGGACTAGGTGYAGCATTGTCAGAGCCCTTGGAGCTGAAGGTACATTTTGCCTGCTAAGGGAAAGGGGAAATTCTGCAGGAATAGTCAGAGGGAGAATATATATGGCCTGACAGTGGTGTGATGTGTGAAAATAGCAAAAAAATACTGTAACACAGTAAAACTCACAAAATATATTTAGTAAGGTCAATGATGGAATTTAGAAAGAACATACCACCAATAATTATGTCAGTCATTCTTCAAATTTCATTCTGCTGTCATTTTCAAATGCTTCACACTTTTCTCCTTGCAATCTAGGTACTTCTATCTCCTTATTGATTCTTAATATTGATAACAATGAGCCCCTAATTACGCTTAAAACATATTTTAATATATTCTACAGTTTTCTTTCTATTTCTTTTGCATAAATTTCTTTGCATAATTTTCTTTACATTCTTCTGCATAATCCTATTTTCCTTTCCCATAATCACTTTTTAAAATATTATACAAATAGTTATACAAAATATTATACAAAAAGTGGTCAGTTATTATGGCTTTGTTGATGCTGGTCTGACTAGACAAAAATAAGAGAAAAAACCATCATCACAGYGCACCATCAACATGCATTTTTATTAATTTGTAATATTATACAGTTTATTTAGGCTTTTTTTCYCGTTCTTCTTGAGCACCATCTGCAGTATTTCAACCATGTAAAATGCTGTTTAATGCCACAGGGAGACTTATATAATTTGTGTCAAGTTTCCCTGAGAGTAGTACAAATGGTTTGTTATGACATATTTGATCAGCTTCTACTATCTCATAAGACTAACATCAAACACAGTAAAAAAAATTCTAGTCTTCTTATAATTTCAATGAATTTGAATGAAAAGACTTCTGATGTAAAAAACCAAACCAAACCAACAAAAAAAAAGAAACTCCCCAAAAAGGAAAAACAATTAAAAAACCTCTCATACAACAAACATAGCCAACCAAAACAAAACAAAGCCAAACCAAATAAAACCCAAAAAGCCCAAAATAAACCTGACAAAATTCACAAGCAAAATAACCCAGTTTTGGGCTCACATGTCTACAGAAAAAACTAAATACTGAGTAAATCAGTTGACACTGAAAGCTTKTCTGCCTCTGGGAGCTACTACAAAATAAGCTAGAATGTGAAYTTATTGGATACAAGTTACTCAGTATTGACTTCTCAAGCAGAATTTTCCTTACAGCAGTTAATCAGACTATGTTAGAATTAACCATCTCTGCAATCAACATGCTTGCCTCTCTTTTACAATAAGCTTTTGTGAACTATCTTGCAGTTTTTGAAAGACACTCAAATCATTTGGAGTATTCCTGGGAATAAGCTGACMGACACTGATGTGGCATGTGCTACTRGGGATTTTTGCATCTGCAAAAGACATTGCTTTTCATTAATTTCTTCTTATCTCCTGAGAGACACCAGCTCTGAAGAAAATATTTCTATCCCTTTAGACAAGATAACCTGACATATTCTGTATCACCTTTGTATTATCAATAGCAGGCCATGACATTACCTCCTAAACAGTCAGTGTTCTGCATCATATTATGGTGGAACTACAGATAAATGTATGTTATCTAGAAATKGAAGAAATTAAACTCTTCTGGATTAAATAGAGAGCTGGGAAAATAATTAATTACAAAAAGTCTCCAGTGGCAAAACTGAGGGATTAGCATGGTGCATTTCTCAAAGACAAGCAAAAGATGATCTACCTAAAAAAGATTCTTTTAAAGGTTATATTATTTAATGGATATGTTAAAGTTCTGCTTCATGCTTATGAGTATTATGCTTAGTTGGCAAGAGTTTCTCATGCTTTTGGTATTGAATAAATGTCTAGAACAGAGCCCACAATATTTTCTAATGCAATAATAATGCAATGTGAAAAGGTAGTATTTTTATTATTTTCTTGCTTTTGGGGGGGTTATTTTTGAAATTCATCCTTCAGCTGAACCTAAGAATGACCAAAAACTTTCTCTTGCCTTGACAAAATATTACCCCGTACTTTCAAGAATAGAATTTTCTTAACTCAAATCTTAAAGACTAAGCTTTTCACTGAGATGTAGAGTTAATTTAGGCTGCTGYTTTCATCTGTATTGTTTGATGATAYGCATTACTTGTTTTAGGTGTTTTCCAGTGTGTTAGGTGTTTTTCTAACACACAGAATATATTAAGCATTTTCTTTTATGAAACTCACTGAATGTGGTAAGCCATCTAAAGACTGACCAAAAACAACTGTGATTCTCAAGTTAGCACAAGTTYCCCAGGTCCTATATATTCACTATACAATACAGTTTTAGAAATGCATCRTGAAAATGGCATGACTGTGTATTCAAATCCTACCATCTCACTTCTTCATTACAGATTTAAACATTAAATAATTAACTWATATATCAGAAAGCTGGGCAGCAAATACTTTTGCTGATAACCTAGAAATATATTCATATTGATGAGAAACTCTTGAAAGTTTAAGCGTAAATTAATGGAAAATGAGTAAGAGAGGGAACAACTGTTTTTAAACACTTAGGGTTCACTCTTGAGCATGGTTTCTTCAATTTCAAGCCAAGTAGGAGATTTTATTCTCACATTCTTCAGCTTAGTAATCATCCTATATTGAATTACATGTTCATGTCCCAATTTCTCCATCAGATAAACTGTTCTGGAGAGCTTCTTCCCAGCATGCACTTTTAAAAATCATATGCTCCCATGGAAGATTTCAGATTTCACGATTCACAAATTCACTCTACAATTTATCTAACCATAGATAAAAAACATGGCTTACATTTTCTGAAAGTACTAGTTATAAAATTCCACATAAGCTAAGAATTGACCAAATCAGCTTGCATATTCTTTTTTGAGAATAAGGTAAATGCTTTCCAGTTTATCTCATATGGCTTTATTCTTCTGCCTGTAGTTATAATTGCACCCTGCAGCTATGAATGCAYAGAGAATTTCAAAACTGCTATCTCACAGGATGAGAGCATTCTGATAAAAAAATAACATTAAATAAATATTAGAGAGCCATTGTGAACTGATTATTTTTTTAAAGTGAAAAATTAATTCTGCATACATTACATCAAGTTTGTCTGAAATTCCAGTAGGACAGCATTTAAAGATTCTTTTGGGTTTTGTTTTTCATTTACAATCTAAAATTCCTAAAAACAGTTATTTCAAGGGAAATGTTTCTGTTACCATAAAATAGAGTTGTTTGTATAGAATACAGCTGTTGAATGTAGGGCAACTATATTCATGCTGTGCAGGGTCACTTACATATTTAAATACATAGTTTTTTGTTTTAAATCAAAACAGTAACCCAATTTTAACTTTGACCAAGAGTTTATGATTGACATCTATCCCAAATATTATATTAATTGACCTAATAGTGTATAACTTTTGAATTCAAACACCACCACATAGCTTTGGGTTTTGCCTTAATGTACTAAATCTTTCATCTGATAAAATAAAGGACAAGTTTTCATCGATGTCACCTGTGTTTCCAACTGCAAGTTAAGTGATATATCTTTTCCTTAGTTTCTATTAAACTATTTTTGCAAAGGCAAAAAGAATGCCCCAGTGACAATGTGTTGCAGTTAAAACATGTCTGTGTCTGCTTTGCTGGAATTCATAGCACATCAGTCAAGAAAAATGATCTCTYGTCCAARARGGAGARAAAAGAAAAAGAAATRTGTCCTAATGGTAACAYTTAAAATYACAAAATACAGACAAAGTTCTAAAAAATCTTGTTACTAAAACAAAATTAAAAGACATAGGATACACATTCTGGAGCCCTGTTATGTACTAGTCTGTGCTATTTAATTAAAAACATTCTTATCATGACTCCTAATGGCCACTTTCAAGAAAGTATAAGAGATATGTCTTCTCAATTCTCATTCCTTTCCATTGAGTAGAACTTACTTCTCACTGTTATAGCTGGTTTTCTGTTTTGTTTCATTATGGCTTGGTTTAGTTTGATTGGTTGGTTGCTTGGCTGGTTGCTTGGTTGGTTTTTTGCTTCTTTGGTTGGTTGGTTGGTTTTTTGCCTATAAAGATTCTGCTTTAAAATTGGTTTTTTTTCTTAAGTCTAATATTAGAGGTAATGGCATGTATTCCTTTCCATCTTATTTAATGAATTATGAGTCTTTTCTTTTGTGGGCATAAAATTTTCCCTCTTTATTTTTTTCATTAATAATATTTTTAATATTCCATMTATTTAAGTCAGGGCAAAATAAAACATATTCAATGAAATGTGATAAAATATTATTTATGACAGAAACAGAAAATTTKAAAATTTATTTAGATAGAGAGAATTACTGGTGTAACATTTCCATTTTGCATGTTTCACCTCTGTCTTAAAATGAATGTGCACCACATCCTGAAAATTTTTTGCTACTTGTGAGGAATCTTGAATTATAYGGGAGGACAGCTGAATAGGGTACATGAAATTCAGGTTTTCTATTTAGACCTGTCTGTGACAATAGGTTTACAAGGATTTAAGTAGCTAAGCCAACTTATGGACTCTTGGAATAAGTAACAGTATAATTATTTCCTAGCAGCTATTGAACTTCGTTTAAACTGAATTTCTCTAATAAGTTTACCTTTTACTTATTTTTAGCATTATTGCCCATTAAGAACACCTTCAAATACAATTAATGTGACTTTTCCTGCTTTAAAAACATCCTTTTACATGCATTAACTCTGACATTTACTACCTGAATAAATCAAGGACATCAAGGACAATAAAAAGTCCAGTAATGTATCATCATGGGCTTCAAAACCTTTGAAACTGAYGAAATATTCAGTAGAGAGCCAAAGACAATCTCTTTGCTGAGGCAGCACTCCTGTTAGAAGAATTCAAGWCTAATTTTCAAGACTGTATGAACTGTAATGGTTGACCAGATGTATAAAGGACGAAGTTGCTGATCTCAAGACCAGCCTCTGTATGGCCTCATCAGTCAGTTGCAGGACCATGGATTTGTGCTTTAATCTGGGGAGAAAGACATACTYTTAAACTTCTGTCAGTGACTTAATCAGGGAATCTGAGATGCTTCCTATCCTGYAACACTTTAAGCCCTAACCCTGAAAGTCCTTGGAAATTGGTCTTTCCACCAAAGCAGTGAATTTTTGTTCAGTTAAGACGATTACACTTGTAGGAAAATAACCATGGCAGCTTTGATCCTAACTAAAAGCAGATGATTTAGGTATTTCTATGGTTATTAAGCATTGCTGTACTTTCTATTGTAACTGTTCTATCTCCAGAAAATTCCATTAMCATTGCATTGGATGAGAAATTGGAGCAAATGGAGCATAAGTGTTTGAGTTACAAAATAAACCATACAGAATTTAGCAAACACTTAACACTGTTCTCCTCATCCTACAGATTGCAGAGAATTCTCAAAAGTATAAATAAAATTTCTTGACACATCAGCCAAGTTAATGGTAGTTGAGTAGCAGACTGAATTACAAAAAGGTGATTGGAAAAAAAAAACAAACCATGAAATCTCAGGCTGAAGAATATCTATTCTGGCAAACTAATTTAATAAGAAATGTGTATTCATCACCTCTCAATCAATGCTGCATCCAATACAGTGCCAAATCCCATATTATCACATTCCATGAATTAATTCAGTTCTTCAAAAAAACTTGTACTACATTTGTGACAAAACACTTTTCAAAGAACTTTGTGATATGAATTACACAGGCAACTACATGATACTCTTTCACTGCACTCTTATCTGTGTCAACTACTGAGAAATAGAGGAACTCATAAGGAGTGAGTTATCATAAGAAATTAATATTTTGTGYTGACATTACACATGAACATCTGCCAACTTCTGAGAGGACTCAATGTCATATTAAGAAAAAAAATAACCCAAAGAATCAAGACCAAAAAAAAAAGAGGAGGAAGAAAAATACTTGAAAAGACGACMTTATAAATTTATTCTAAAAGTAAGGTGATATTTTTTATAAGACAAGCTTTTATATATAGAAGTTTTTATACATAAAACTTTATATATGAAAGTTTTATGTTTCTTTAAAAAGTATTWAATTAAATATTTTTAAATGATCGGTGTTTTTCTCTGACATTTATTTTGCAAGGTAAGAGCACATGAATACCAAAATCCATTAATTTGTCAGCTGTCATTAGCTACAGCAATCATTCATGTTTGTTAAAACTAGATTTTGTCATCTGAAAAGACAGACATGGACCAAGAGGTATTGACCAGTATTGGTAAAATATCCTCTCAGGATCCACCTCCCAGGACAAAATTTTTACCCAGCGCTATGCATAGTTCTTGGTGCAGAGAAGTTTTAGGATGTCAGACAAAAAGACCAACCCCAGAAAAGTGTGCAGAGTCCATTAGTGTGGAACACCAGTATGGGCCAGAGCCAAAGAGGCAGAGACACAAGTGCTGAATTTTGCACAGTGTTAGAACCTTTCCTTTGCAGAAGTCTTTGCCTTGAGTACGTTTCATTTCACTTGTCACAAGGCAATGGGATCAAGTCAGAAAAAAATGGATGGAGATGAAGGGTAAAAGTTGCCAACTTGATTAATAAGTGGGAAGGGCTTTTGWCCAGCATTACTTTTTCCCCTTCCAGATATGAAACACACTGACTATTACTGGATGCATGATTTAGATTTTTTCAATGCCTCAGTGTGYCTGGTGATATCAAAGTTTTACTTCTGCAACTGGATGTCTTTTCTTGCTGTTATCCTTTCATGGTGTCTGAGTAAATGAAATCTGCTCCCCTTTGTGGAAGTATGTTAAGAAGTTTCACTACAGATACTAAATAAGCATACAGAAACTACTTGGCAGTGAATACCATTTCAACTTAATATCTGTGTTGCTTGTGATACAGCTTCCAGCTAATGGACTACAAAAGCAAATTTCTTTAAGAACCCCTAAGGAAGTACAAGACTTAGAAACTGATGATGTATTTTCAGAAGTAAAAAAAKAATAAGGAGAAATTTAGATGTCTTTTAGACGTTTTCATGTACATTGCATATTACRTACATTACATACATCATCCTTAGACACTTAGGTGTTTTCTGACATGTTGTCTGATGGACGCAAAAGTAGAGATAAAGAGTTTTAAATAAGGTCCCCAGATAATTTTTCTATTAATAGGAGGTTTAGCTCCCAGAGAAGTCACTACAACTGTTGACTAGGAAACCACTAACTTAGTTAAAAAAATACATTGTATGAAATGTGATAGAGAAAAAAATACAYTACAATAAAATTGCAATAGAAGAACTTCATGTATGAATTCTATCAGTTCTTTCTTTTTCTTTTCTTGTGATTCTCACTTTTTCACATAGTTTAGATGAGGGGTAGAGAAGTTAYCTTCAGTATCTGTGGCCAAAACAATGATTGAGATTTGCTAAAACTATAACCAGGTTTTGTCACTGATAGTCAACATTGCCTAATTTTCTTCTACTGCTTCTTAATTCTCAAACTAAGATGAGCATCAGTCCTTTTTTAAAAAAAAATGCATGTGTTTTGTTATAATTGCTAGACCTTTAAAAGGGATTATTGAATTATCTTTTTTCATAAAAATTGATAAATGATAAAAATGTCTAAAAGTTTCAAATAAATCAGACCAGGATTTTTGGGAAGACACAGAASTCTCGATCCCAAAACTTCAAAAACATAATCAGTCCTGGAAACTGCTAATTAATTCTTATAAGAGTCAGCTAGCATTTSACTAGTGAACTTAGAATCAGAGAGTCATTTAGGCTGGCAAAGATCCCTTTCATCATTGAGATCCCAGGATCACTGAGCTCAACCAKAACCTGGTTGAGTTACCACCAAGCCCACCACTAAGCCATGTCCCTAACTGCCACATCTATGGGTCATTTAAATAATTGCAGAGATGGGTACTCAATCACTCCCCTGGGCAGGTTATTCCAATGCTTGATAACCCTTGGGATGAAGAATTCTTTCCCAATATACAATCTAAACCTTTCCTGGTGTAATCTGAGGCCATTTTCTTACATATTATCCCTTGATATTTGGGTGTGGAGACTACCTCTTACCTCATTATAGCCTCCTTTCAGTTACTCGTAGAAAAAAATAAGGTATCTCTTCAGTCTTTGCTTCTACAGACACTAAAATTCTATTTTAAGCTTTCAAAATTAYTTAAGTATAAAAGATTGTAAAGTAAAGCAGTTCTGATGTGATTATATATGTTAGGGCACCCACTTTATTCAGCAGTGGGATAAATATCAGGTCACTGCATGTTCTATAACTCAGTGCAGTGGATGTTGCATCTTCTAAGCAGAGATACTAGTTTTCTTTATAAAAACCCTTATAYATATCTCTCTTTATATATCTATAATTTTTAAAGAAATTACTAATAATTTTTATTTACATATTATATATCTACAAATATAAATGTGACACAAAAATAAGATGTGAAATATAAACAAGATGTTAGAGAAATTGAATACAAGATTCTCATGCATTGTTGTTCTAAAAATCATTGTGGAGAAAGAAAGGTGAGGTTAGTTGTTTTCAGGAATAGTKGCTGATAAGGTAAGTGAAATAGCTAATTAACTAACTGACTAAACAAAATTACATTACACTGTGTTAAATAGGAAATAAATTGAAACTTCARGCATGGATTTACTAGTTTGCTAAAACAAGAGTTTTCTTCTCTTTGCATAGTGTAACCCTCAGCATTGTGCAAGAAAATTACAAAGACAGTGCAAAACCTAATCACCTTGACAAACGGCAAATAACTTTAAGGACAACTACTAATGGGAGAATTTTATAACAGTCAGCTAATTGCAGGTTATATTTMATGATTAAAAAATTTCAGGAATAAAAAATCTCAATAAACAGGGTAAARGCTTATGATATTTAATAATATTCTGCTAGGTTTGTTATTTTTTGTTGGTTTTTTTTTTCTGAGATATCTCAGTTGACTTTATGTTTTAAATGTCAATACTTGCTTTAAAATGTGAAAAATTCTCTCTCATGCAAATAAGCAAATATATTTGCAAATAAGCAAATATAAAAATAATAGCTATTCAGAATTCACTTTATTCTATCTTAAAATAACTTTGAGAGAGCAACTTTGTATATCTGATAATATCAAAAATGTCCCCAGCAGGAAAGGGTGTGCCATCTCATGGGGACAAAATTCTTCACAGACGAACAGTCAAGCAGTGTAAACCAGGCAAGTGGATGATKCTATCTGCAGCATGTAAAACTTGCATTGTTCCAAAATTTGTGCAAAATATCTGATCACCACTAACATATGGCAAGTACCTACAAGCTCTGAGTTTCAGTGATTTTCTTCAATGCTTTTTTTGACTATGGAAACCATATTAAAAATTCATGAATTTTCATACATATTTATAAACATGTTATCTACTTCTCACAGTAACAAGTAAGACTACATAGGTACAAATAAACTTTTCAGAACTTTCCTCTCTTCAGTCTTTTCCAAATGAAAAGATGACTGAAAACTCTAGTGTCAAGCTTAACAGAGTGCACCAATATGTACAAAGCATTTTATTGCTTAAATATACTAAGCTTTTCATTCATTGTAGACTGCATATTTGGTCTTTACAAGTTCAAGATGTTGAAATCACACCAGAAATAAAGAAAAGGTTAGAGAGATCAGGGCTATAGCCTGTGCCAACCCCTGCTCTTTGGGACTGCAGAGCTTCCTAGATATGCTATAAAACAGTGCAATCAGAAAACTAATATTACCAAACATTTGTATGGAGCTGACTGTGTCAAATTTAYAGAGGATTATTTACACGATTTTTCTGGGTTCTTTCTTGTGAGAGACTTTCTTTCATATACATGAGAACAATGGTTATTACTGCAGTCCATTTCTGTGGTTGGCTATCATTTTAAGCAGWTGCTATTTAGTGCTGAAACAGCTATTAAAGGCAGCCATGCATGTAAGTGTTTCTGTGGATCGATTAGCAAAAACTGCTCAGTCTACTGATGACTCCATGACCTTTACTGTGAGCTTTTTTCTCTTTTGCTTCTCTAACTAGTGTTTGGGCTTCTTTCTTGACTATGCCAAGAAATCCTAAAATTTACTAATTGGTTGAACTTGATATCTGCTACCTCACTTTTAATGTAAGTGTTTTACTGGTGCCTACACATTGTAGTGCTTCCAGAAACTCAACAAAACAAGAAAAAAGCAAAACAACAATAAAAACCAAACARAGCAGAGGCTGTATTTTCTTCTCATTCTACTGCAATACATGYATTAAAAGAAATGATAAAATCTCTGCACAAAACCATCTTTTTTACCTTTATAACCTATAACATGAATAGCTTTTAAAGTCACATGTGGTATCTTAGAGGGTTTCAAAATGCACCCGTATTATCTAAAAGCATTTTATTTAAAGTTATATAACTTCAGAAAATAGCTACAACAGTATCAGAACAGTACTACAGTGGCAGKTTTTTATWTGTGAAGGGAGAGAATATWAAAAAAGAGAATYATARAGTGTTTTTGRAGGTCCCAGAACACATACAGACCCAGGGAATCTCTTACTTTAGGACAGACCTTTATGATCCACGGAATCCAACCATTAACCCAGCACTGCCAAGCACACCAGTAAACCATGCCCTTAATCACCACATCTATGCCTCTTTGCAATATCTCTAGGGATGGCAACTCAACTACTTCCCTGGGCAGCCTTGATAAYCCTCTTCATGAAAGCATTTTTACTAATATTCAATCTAAACCTCCCCTGATGCAATTTGAAGCCATTTTTACTCATGCTATAGCTTGTTGCTTGTGAGAAGAACCAAGGGTCCTCACTGCAACCTCTTGTCAGGTAGCTGACTCCTTTAGCYCACTCTTCTCCATTTGAAACAATCCTAATTCTCACAGGACTTGTACTCCAGACTCTTCAYYAGCGTCATTAAAGAAGGCTTTTTTCCATTCCATACATCAAATTCCCAGCAAAACCTGAGATGGTATGTAAGCAATACAGAATAAGAAGGTCCGATTGTTTTCTCACTCTTACTTACAAGACACTGGAATTGTTATCCTAGGTGACTGCTGAATTGGTTTTTAATGAAAACAAGAAAAAAGAATGTATAGCATAACATAACATAATAAAAAAAAGCATAATGAAAAAGTTTATTTTATTATTCACAGCAAAAAAATCTGTCTGGGTAGAAAGTTAATACACTTTTCTTTAATTGAAGAAAATCTAGCAAAAGATACATCACAGATAAAAATTAATAGAAGAATTCAATAACGGGGAAGCTACATGAGATCTTTATAATTCTTTTACTCTGATGTCAGGTTGTTGTTTTTTTTTTTTGGTGAAACAATATTTGTAA
This sequence comes from Alauda arvensis, assembly GCA_902810485.1. Taxonomy (NCBI): domain Eukaryota; kingdom Metazoa; phylum Chordata; class Aves; order Passeriformes; family Alaudidae; genus Alauda; species Alauda arvensis. The sequence continues at coordinate 288,362 of CADDXX010000244.1, read as the reverse complement.
TGGGAATATCATCTTGCTTTCACAAGAAAATAAAATTAACACAGTTTACAAAATAGACAAAATGTTAAACAAGAATGAAAAAAAAAAATCACCCTAATATGCATTTTCACTTTTTTGTCCTTCAAGATCTTTATATTCTGTTAATATGTGTTAATTCTTAATTAGTTCTGTCAACGAATCTGTGTAAATATTAAATGTATGCTATCACATATCATAGTATCACTTGGGTTGGGACCTCTGTCCTTCATTATGTGATGAAATTTAAATATACTTGGTAAGATTTAACTCTGTATTTTCCTCTGTGACATGTTTATTTTGATGGTAATACAAGTAATGAAGCTTATTTTCTTGATGCTGCACTTAGAATGGTCATTGAAAGAATCATCACTTCATCTAGTATTCTGATTTCAGCTGGGATCAGGTTACTTTTCTTCACAGTGCCTGGCATTGGGCTGTGGTTTGGATTTGTGCTGAACACAGGGTTGATAATACAGAGATGTTTTTGTTACTGCTGAGCAGGGCTTGCACAGAGCCAAGGCCTCTTCTGCTTTTGATGAAACCACTGGGGATGCTTGGGAGGCTGCGAGGAGACACAACCAGGACAGGTGACCCCAACTGACCAAAGGGATATTTCAGACCATGTGACATCTTGTCAGTATATAAAATGGGGGAAGAAGGAGGAAGGGGGGACATTTGGAGGAATGGCATTTGTCTTAAGTTACTATTATGTCTGATGGGGCCCTGCTCTCCTGGAAATGGCTGAATACCTGCCTGACCATTGGAAGCACTGAATTAGTTCCTCATTTTGCTTTGCCTGTATGCATAATTTTTGCTTTCCCTGTAAAACTGTCTTTATCYCAACCCATGGGTTTTCTATCTTTTACTCTTCTGGTTCTCTTCCTGATCCTTCTTCTGGGAGAGAAAGTGAGTTGCTGTGTGAGGATCGATGGCTGGCTGGGGTTGAACCATGATATCTAGCAAGAAAAATCCACAAAAAAAGAGAAAAATCTGCTTTACCAGGTTTTGTTCCTTTSAATCCGGTGCATGTGTCTTTTGAAACACTCCAGTAACATATACATTTGCAAAACATCTCTTAACCAACATAGGATCCACAAATTTACTTCTTTCAGCTTTCTACAGACTGGCTGTATTTTTAATCCTTCAATCTGACSAGTCTGTTTTGGTATCATTTCATTGCCATTGCTGTGGAATTCTTGAATTTTTTGAATTGCAAAAGAAGAAGATTCTAAACAGTTAAAATTTTTTCTCTATTTTTTATCTTAATGCTATGGAGTAGCTTCAGACAGGAGCAACTGCAGAGACCTTTGGCATCTACAAAGGACAGATGTAATAATCAATATAGAATAAGTTMGTTTGCCTTGAAATAGAGTAAGTTTGCTAAGATGACATGACTAAAACCAGTAAGTATTTCATAATACKGTTATGACACAGGAAAAAGCAATTTTACATAAATACATGATCAGCACAGGAGAGAGTAAAGTGGGTTGAGTGGATTTCAATGGTAATAAATTTTTTCCTGTTGTAGGACACTGTCACTGAAATATGGTCTTATTGGAGACTRAAAAAACTCAGAATTTCTCACACTATATTTTGATAAGATTTATGTATTGTGTYTATATGAGACTTTAAGAACAAACAATCCAAGTGGTGGATGGGTTGGGGAGTCAGGCAGGGGATGAGCAAGAGTGAAAAGAATAGAAATTTTCCACTCCACATATCCAGAATATTTTACATAGTTTGCATGGTTTTATTGAGTTCCTCTGAGGTTTCTTAGCTTTAGTAAATATAAACTAAGACATTATTTCAGCTTTCCTTATTTTAGAATTCCACTCYGTTTTATACCACAAACTGCACTGTAAAAATAAGGATGGATTTCACATTATTGCCTTTTCTACCAATATGGGACAAAAATAAAAGAAATGCTATAGTGCTGAAAACCAGCCGATGGGTGCAGCAGTTTTGTCTGTAATGGAATACTGATTTGTCTMATGGTTATGTGGAGAGTGAATATAAGTAGTACCTTTCTTCTAAAAGCACTGATAGGAACCTAAGAAGTATCTTTGTCATATACTGCCTGCTACAAACAAGCTAGATAAGAGGCTTCTGGCTCAGTCTTTTGCATACAAAGACAGATTCAAGTTTCTATTAAATATCTGTACTTTGAAACAAAAACAAACAAAAAAAATAATCTGCAGCTGTTAGTTTTCATTTTTAAAGAACATAGGAGAATGACATAAAAGTAGCCACATAATGTTATTAGCAAAAACATTAACTACTTTATTTTCTACCTTTTTTTTTTCTGTGTTTTGAGAGCAGGATGAAAGACTGAAACAGAATAAGTGTATGCTATATCAGATTATGTATTAAAATTGAAATTATTCCATGGCTGATAAATCCTRCAATTAAGGTAACACTTTAGCATTTTTAAATCGTCATTTTATTGTGTTTTTGGGAAGGAGGGCAGTGGTTTTTCTTAGCATGACAATTWCAGAGACAAGGTTTGTCACATTGTGCTGAACATTAAATGTAAAGGTCATCTGCTTAATTTCAGAAAAAATAAGAAAAAAATCCAAACAAACAAAAAAACCAATACCAGAGAAATGCGTAATTTTTTCTGCATTTATACAATTTTCAAACTGCATATAAGATTTGAAGTCACTAAGCACAGGGAAAATATATATGTATCTTCAGTGTTCTGTCTAAAAAAAAAAATAAAGCTTAGGAGGTTTTTTTGTTGGTGATTGTTTTTTGTTTGTTTCTTTATTGTTTGGTTAATTTTGGGTTTTTTTGTTTTMTTTTAACAAGAGGCTRTATTGTAGTTCAGCAGCTCTTAAGTTTTATCGGAAAATATGGTGAGATCCTATTCTGTGAATACTACTCAAATCCACTTTTTCCCATTACACAGGACAAGAAAACTGAATTTTATCCCTCTGCAGATCACTATTTGTTAAATTTTCTTTTTTGTTTAATAAAAGACATTAAATTTGGCTAAATGTTATCAAGATGTGTGTGCCTATAGTCTTAACAGAAGGTTTTTTATTTTTCATACTATTTTAGTGTCTTCCAAGAAATGAAAAAAATATTGTAGTTTTTAATAATTCAGATAACAAATCCAAGGAACTCCCTATTACTGGGGTTTTCTATATATAGATATAGAATCAAAATTGRTATCTCACCAATTGTGGGTATTTCACTACCTCAGAATTTCTGCTGTGGATAAAGGCAAGGCTATGCAGTTTCTGCTTTCCACATTTCTGCTTCAAAATATCCAGTGAGTAGAMATAATAAGAAAAAGGATGTGAAATAATATGAATTCATAGCAGGACAGTACTCTGAAAATCATGTGTGGAAGGGAGGTTTGAAGTTACAGCATAATTTTTTTAAGGAAAATATAAGACATTCATATGCTTCTTTTAATCAGAGCATTAAAATCTTAATATTTTAGGAATTTTCTTTGGAATACCTGCAATAATGTAAATATTTCTTTCATAGATTTGATCAATAAATGGGATGTCCAGGTTAGTTTCATATTTTTGTTTAGATTCAGGGCTGTTTTTAACATACATATCTGCAAAAAAAAAAGTTCGTATATAGTGATCAGCTCTTTTCTGCCACACACTTTACATTATCACTTCAGCTGAATCAGTGTTTGGTGGGTGTAAACTCCCAATGGCTTTACAGTCAAGGCAAACATTATGACAARTAACTACATAATAAATCTGCTTAGAGAAGCATGCATGTTTAYCATGATATGACAAGAAACAACCTTCTTTTGAGATGAACTTTTGCCCTTTCCATAGCTCTCTCATGACCCTAAAATGTCATCACAAGAGTGTCCACACTCYGTGTTTAATTTATCACAATGACATCTGGCACAGAGCTTGCTCAAAGCATCGTCCCACATGGCACAATGAGCTCAATAACAGCATACACTTTTATGCTTTATTTTCCACCCTCCTTTTCACCTGTCAGGGAGCAAAAGAAATTTCTCTGGTTGTATTAATTGTACATGCACACTTGTACATATAATCCTATTTTGTGAGGAGCTCCATCTAAAATTGACTGCTTCTTTCTCTTTGACTAGTAATAGTGGTCTGCATGCAGCAGGGTATAGGAGGAGAAAAGTATGCATGCAGTCTATGAGAAGAAAGAAAATTACCATTTTATCCATACATATGTAGTAATAGATTGATTTAGAAAAAGCAGAGACTATATATTTAGTCTTTGTTGTAGCTTTGTATCCTTATTCAGGGATGGATGTCTTCATTCAACTCCACTCAATGGGTCAACAGGTCAAGTTCTAACAATGACATCATGTGCATATGATACATGTGGAATTAGTACAGATTTGATACACATACAATTAGTGTTTTCAGGGAGAAAACAAATTTATGTGCCTCAAAATTAAACACAAGCACAGTTTTCATTATCTCTTTCTCCTACTGTCTCCTTTATTTCCAGAATACTGATTTCTGGAAACATTCCTAAGTGAGACAATTCCAAGGTTTCTTCAAAAGGGTCTAAGTGCAGTGGCCATGAGATGTCATTGAGGAGACTAATGGAATTTCCTAAAAAGTGATGCTTCTTTCTAGAGTTGGTACAGACAATAAAATGGGGTTACCTGATCCACAATCCTAATTCCCATTTGGCCACATGAGCTGGTCCTCTCTACTGAAATGTGTTAAACTGGTTGTGGCAGGTGACTAAGAAAAGAAAGAGGGGAAGAGAGAYATCATCTGCAAATTCAGACAGGTTGTGARGATTGGTACTGGGCTACTTGATGTGAGCTACTGCCAGTCCTTGAAATACACTCCATAGTACCCTGTAATGTAATTACAGCTGTGGGTTTCCATACTATCACTTTTACCCCCTYTCAGATATGTCYCTCCAGTTTGACTGACATACCCACCATTTTCTTAATAACTTTATTTCTGGTAGCCAAACCAGGAGAAGACTGCTAATAGCTTCATTTTGGCTGAYTATCCTGTAAATGAAGCCTATATCACTTTCTTTTAYAATTGGGTCACTCTTTACCCTGTTCAAAATAGTAAAGCCTAGAGTACCTTTTCTCTTTATTAGGGTTAGATGGAAGATCTTTTATGATCTCCCTTTGTTACTAAACTACCTGAATCACCTGTGTTGTTTTGGTTTGAAAGACAGGTATCTGCCAAGGAAGGCAGGAACTTCTCTTGGGATGCAAAATGTAACCCCTTTCCCTCCAAATTATTACACCTATGAAATGACAGGGCTTTCAGGCAAAGATGTGGGAAAAGGAATAACAGTACTTTATTACTATATATATGTATATGTATAACAAGACAAACCAACTTTGGCACTGACACCAACCAGAACCACAAACCAGTGACCCCTTCTCAGCCACAGGCACCTTCCCCACCGGTGCAGTTCTGGGCACAGCCGCCAGGGGTGCTGGTTGCACCTTGCCAACCAGCGCAGTTCCGGACACAGCCAGCAGGGGCGCTGGTGGCTCCCGGAGGGCAGGGCGGGTGCTGTGATTCCCTGTGGCTGCAGGGGGCGCTGTGGGGCGGGTCCAACCCCCCCTCCCTCCCGTGGGTAATGGCGGGCAGGAGGAAGGGATGGGAAAGGGGCTTCCTTTACAAACTCCCAGTGGCAGCCCAGCCCAGCCCAGCGCACCTTCAGATGGTGAAACAGACTGCAACAGGAATCTCAGAGCAGCCGGCTGGAACAGCAGAGGCAGGCACACCCGGGGTGGCCAACAAAGAGCAGTAAAGACTCCAGAGCCATGCCAGGAGCGTGGGAGTCCGGACAGGCATGGGGTGTCAGGTTAAAGTGCAGCAAAAAAACCCTGAGCAGCAGCAGAAAGCAGCAGCAGGTGGGTTAATGAGGAAGCTGCTGCCAGCAGCCAGGACAGTCTCCCTCCAGGAAAGGATTGGGGGTTGGAGTCCCCTTCCCAGTGAGGTTGGGTGTTGGAAGGGCCCAGTTCAACAGCTGCTCTGGCGAGCAGGCGCTCATCCATGACAAGGAGATGAAGGACAAAAGCTGGGCACTGGCAGCGAATCCTCTGGCCTCAATAGTCCAGCACCAAAACCACACCTGTCCACCCAGATCCCGGGAGAGGGAGGGTGAGGCACGGGCCCAGCCCCTCATCCCCAGCCAAAATCTCGGGGTATCTCTGCACTTCCGAAGAGAAAGCCCCTCAGAAAGGGACAGCAGCAAACTGCACCCTCCTTCCTCCTTCTCCCAGCCACATCCTTTGTCTCTTAACTATTGTCATTACCATCTCTTAGGCAATAAATGAAAGAAAATTTCTTGAGAGAAAGGACAAAAAAAGAGAAAAAAAATCCATATCTTCAACATGAGTGTAACTTCTAGGGCAGGCTGAACATATTAGAGCTAATCTTTGTGGGAATCCCACTAAAGTTGCAAGTTAAGTCCCTGTGTAGGATATTCATTTAGGAATTGGACTCTATGATTCTTGTAGGTCTCTTCTGACTGTTTCTGTTACTCAGACATAAAGATGAAATCACCTTCATGTGCTGATATTAACAGCCATACAACCAGCCTGATTAGAAGGGAAAAATTGCTGAACAGAAGAAATTATCTGCCATAAAAGACTAACACAGAAGGGCCTTCCAGACTGAACTAGAAAGCTTGAGGGCTAGACCTATGTACCAGAGATTGAAAATTGTAATTGTCCTCTTTGAACTTCATCCAGGGTACACAGAAACCAGAAATATCCTGAGATAAGGATATCCACCAATAAGTACAAAATCAAGGGCTTGTAATGCCAGGTGTCTGAGAAGGTAGAACACTCTCTGTAAAAATAAAATAACTCTGAAAGATCAGAAAATATTATAATGTATTGGGTAGTATCAGGTAAAAAATGGAAATTAATAATATTTATTGGTTGCTTGATGTAGGATGTCTTATGTCTCTGTATTGTAAAAGTCACTTAATTATTGCCTTAGTGGACCCTTTTCCTCCCTCTCTGAGAACTTTTTGGGCTGATTTCCAAATGAGCCTTATTCAAGATCTTGGACTCTCAATCCAGACTCTGTTTCACAGAAAATTTTTGAAGTGAGACTCTGCCCCTGATCAGTTTGTCTTGTCCCCACATTTCTGGGTTGACTTCTTTGGAAAGGTGTGTCTAATTTGCTCAATTTGCTATATTAATGTTATATAAATAATACCTACTTGACATATAAAAGTAGAGAAAATGGTTTCAGGAGCAAGAAGTGCCTCTAACAGTGTCATATAAGTGCTCATGTCCAGACCTCAGAAATTTCTTGCTTTCCAGAAGAGTTTGGACACATCCCATGTCTATACTGAGAGTGACACTTTTGATTGTAAGGAATTCTGAACCCTGTCTGGCAATTTTAAGTGTTAACTGTCCTTTTCCTACTATCATGTGTTAAAACTGTAAGACTGACTTCAATCTCTTTCTATTTGCACTGCCTAAAGCTGCTTGGATGCATTTATAATTTTAGCTTCCATAACATCATGTGCAATGAGTTCCCAATTTAATGCATTTTATTTAAAAAAACCTTCCTTTAAAAAAATGAGTACAAATAAAGATTAATAGTACTTTATTCACTCTTTGSATCCTCCATAAGTTTATGCAGATGTCTATCATAATTCCTTCAGTTATGTTGTTTCTACCTGGAATGGTGTAATATATTCTCTCACTAGTTTATATAGAAATGACTTTGCTCATCCTCTCTGTTTTTATACAAAAGACAGGGAAGGTACAGAATCACATAGAATATGATAATCAGATATACCATCAGGTATTTAAACTGCATAACTGCATTACTATTTTGTCTATATTAACTTTGAAATAMAGGGTTATGTTTGATTTGCCTTTGTTTACCTGTGACTGGAACCACTGGAACCAAYTAAGCTTATTCCAAGTGTTGTCCTAAACTGTCCTAAGTGTTGCTATAGCTACTTGTTTTCTTAGTAATCATAATCGTAATTGATAATTTAACTAGGTGCTAAGCACTGTGGTCTGATCTGGCAAATTAACTGCAAACTCTAAAATAAATTTGAGTRTTTAATTGGATTAAAATTTGTTTCCAGCAGAATTGAACAGACAGTGCATTAATTGTAGACATGTTTTATTTATGCACAAATTACTAGACTATAAATAACCTCAACATTCTCTTATGTTTTTGTGTTGATAATGTTCTTACTTTTCCCAGCTTCTTTGCAAAAGCCTACTAAGAACTCCATTAGAGACTAACTTGGTCATTCATACAGGTCTTTTCTGATACATATCTGACATGTATCACACATGTCAGAAAAAAACCTGCTCTTTGAAGAGCTTTGATTCTGTGAGACACTGCTTACCCTTTATTTAGCATCTGCCAGGTTTAGGTTGCTCTGTATATGTAACAGACAGCCTATTTACTTACCAAACTTCTCAAATGTATTCTGTTCTGAGATACTCTGATTTTCATTTTCTAAGAGAAAGTACTGGTTTAAAATAAAACAGGATATGTTCAGAAATCTGGCAATATGATAGAATTCTCTTATTTCACTCAAAATGCTGCCACATGCACTTGAAACCTCTCAATGATTATTGTCAAAAAGGCTGAAGCTCTCCATCAATTAACAGTAAATGCATCTTAAAAAAAAAAAAAAAAAAAGAAGGACACGTGCAGTTAGAGATTCATGTGATTTGACCAGAATAGCACTAACTCACAATTAACTTTTATTGAAACTACATTCATTTGGAACAACTATAAAAATTAGGAGCTACTATCAGTCTGAGTCAGGTTTCATTTTGGTTCTCTAAAGGGCAGTGGGACAAAAGAGTTTTTTCTTTTTGGTTGTACATATTTAGTGACTTTTCTGATTGTCATTCGGAAAAAATAGTAATTTTGTATATTGTCAAATTATCTTGCTGTTTATCTCAATGAAGGAAAACTAAGCACATAGGCCAAGCACTACAATAAAATTTTGGTAAAATCTTTAAACAGATATAAAATAATGTTTCCAGTGTTTCCATTTTAACCTAGCAAAAAAATGCACTGTATTTTGAGTATTCCATGTCCAGCTAACAGGTGCTATGATCAAAGTATTGAGTTCTACACAGCCTTCCCATTCATAATCAGTCTTTTGTTCTGCTAACGGTTTAAATCTRTATTGTCCCTCCACCAACTTAGATAAAAGAAATGTGTGGTCTGTAAAAGARAGTGCTTTACTTAAATATATTTATCAAGCTTAGTGTGCTAGRAATTTGAAAATTGCTTTGATTTCCAGATCTCCTTTACTCACAGGATGTCATATTGTAGTTGCACCTATGCTCAATTCATCACATATTAGGATATCTGCTAACAAATTGGTAAGGGAGGATTATTCCAAACATATTTCTGTATAATCCTTGATACTCTTGGCTATTTTAAGACACTGAATAATGAGGAAAAAAAAGATCTGAAACCATAGTTGAGTTAGGTCATTATTAAACAGATTTCATAAACCTTGCAATTATCACATTTCAGGGTTTAATGGTCTGGAAGCTAAAAACTGAACATACGGCCTAATTTATTTATTTACCAAGTCATTTACTAAACTTATMTTTTTAAGTTAGTCTTTACTTGGCTCACATTCCTAGTACTAAATATTTTTCCAATATATTGTATAATGTTCATTTCAAATTAATATTCTTTCAGTGCAGTCTGTTTATTACTGTGTTTTAGTTCTGCACTTTAGAAATGTGATTATGATTTTACACTTGGGATGTCCCATTCTGATCCTAATACAAGTGGGTAATAAAAATAATAATGTATTCTCCCACTTGTTTAATAGAATTATAATTAGGAAATTATGTAAAGTTGCTAATMTTTTGCTTTCATATGGCTTTCTTACATTTAAAAGTACAATAAAATTCTTCTTTTAACACAACTATCGAGTTTTTCAAAAAAGATAACATTTACTTATCTATTTTATATTTTTAAAATTCACAATTGATACCTCCCTGCAATGTTTTTATTTCTAAGTGTTTGAGGTCTCATGAAGTACACAGAAATGTCTTCAATAAGATTTTTAAGATTTAAACATTTTTAAAGGTTGTAAGAGTTTGAACATTCAGCTTGTCCCTCAAAGACTGTGGGAGAAACCTGTCCTCAGCTTAATTTACCACAATTTTCTTTTCTTAAAACACAGAGAAATAGTGATTACTCAAAGCTGTTCTGAAATTTGGAAGGTTGATATTATTCCTAAATTTTAGTTTAGGGCAAAATTACATGATAAATACACTTTATCAGATTGTTCTCCAGCTTATCATCAGGAAATTGCATAAATATGGACCAGATATAACATAGTTATAAGCAGACATTTTTGTTYGAGTCCCTGTCAGAGACTGAAATAGTTCATGCTTTAAACAYTGATATAAARTTTTTCTCATTATAAAAAAAYRGTATAAAGGWGCTGTCKAAGCCCACCTCTCCCTAAAGAATGCCTGACTGAAACTKCGGATTGAAAGTCAGACTCCTGAGGTTAGATAAAGGATTCTTTACTCATCTCAGGCCTGGGGAGAAGTAAACAAGTAAACAAGGAACAGAATGCAAACCAAACCCAGCAGGTGTGCTAAGAATCATTGTTTTGATGTGGGGAAGGCCAAAGCCCACAGAACCATTTGCTGGGAGAAAGTCTGCACAGATTTGCCCCCAAACAGAGGTGGGGGGGAGGAAGTCTTGATTTGTTGTAACTTCTGCTCAGGGGAAGTGAGCCCATCCTTTCTTACACAAACTGGCTATGGAACCCCCAGCCCAGGGAAAGCCACATCCATGGGACATTCATGTGAATGGCAGCTGAGGGGGTGTCTTAATCCATCCAWGACCCCCAGAAGTGCCCCCAGAGTCATTCCTGAGGCCTTGCRCCGCAGGACGGCCCTTGATGCAACAAACCCAGGGTCTGTTGTATGAGACAATCCCCCTCAGGGAGCTGCCTGGGTTTTCCTACCTAGSCTGAACTAGGGTAGGAATTATGCTGAGTATTCCAACCCAGCAGATTTTATGCTTTTCAGGGGGACCGTCACCACCAAGGAGACCAGCTGGAGCGGATCAACAGAACATAGCTGGGATTCACGAATGGTGATATTTTCTTTATTCTGTCTCTGTCACTCTCTTTCTGTCCCCTCTGCCTATTTTCTATTTATTTCCTTCTTTTTCTTTCTCTTTTTCTCATATTTACTATCAAATAAAACCCATACTATTGACTTTGGCATATGGCCTTTTTTGCACCTTAATTCGGGAAGAACCATTTCACTTTAATAACTGGATCATGRCAGTCCACAAATCCATTTTTCATACAACTAAAGCTGGGCCCTGCAGCCCTTTATGAAGCAGAGATCTTGGTCATATCATGTTATGTCATGTGAGATGGCTGCTGAACATTTTTTAAGATTACAGGAATATTCTACACCAAAAAATTTTGTTGTACTTTCCAGTAATACAAAAATCTATATAATTGTAAGATACATATAATAATATGGTAAATCATGGTATCATAAGAAAAGCTAAAGGAAAACATCATATGCAATGATAACTCATAATTCTTTAGATTTCTTTAATTATAGTCAATGCTTCTACATTTGTATTTAGAAAAAAATAAAAAACTATTATGAATGGAATAGAAACATGCATGGTTTCACATTTTTGTGGGGAATTAAAAAAAAAATCAAGCATAGAAACAAAATCAGGGGTATGTGTTTGGGATAATAAAATAGAAGCAGAAACCTGCTACAACAAAAATCATCAATATTCGTCCTAAGCATTCAAGCCATTAAGGATTTTAGTTATTATTTATTATTATTAACTACAGTTTAAAGTATGGAAAAAMCAAAAATTCACTAAGCATATRCARTCAAATTTCTTTTTAAATWTGGGAGAGATACAGTGGACTGACACTGCAAAAAGTGTGTGGGTGCCTAACAATGTATTTTTTCTAAAGACTTTAAAGATATCTTACCTAAGTTCCATTAGCTTTATAGTGACAATAGGAGACAAATAAATCATTGTCAGAACTTTTGTGCCATTATGGTGTGGAAGAAATCTTAAACGTAGACAAATGAAAAATGCACACATGTAAGTGAATAGAAATAAATTCCAGAATTATGACTTTTTTCTAACTTTCACTTTGGTTCCCTCAAAATTAATCTCTGAGTTTCATTTTCTAACATGATTAAGGCAAGGTGTCATTTAACACAGTTAAAYACATCTGCTTAACACAATCCAATGCAAGAAAGGATTCCAGAAGCAGAATCCAATGAAGGAAAACTGCTTWAAAATTTAAAAACTAAATTAATGCAGTTTTAAAACTAAAAAGAAACCGGAACATAAATCATGGAGGCAATTGAAGCATGCATTAATTGACTTAAAGGCAGAATCATAACTGCAAGTGTGGTTCTCAAAATGATTTCTATATGAATAGCAATTTTCAAGYAGTTTTCAATGGTCTGCATACTATGCATCATTTTTACCACAGAACCCCTAAACCAACTTTCTGAATCTCCTTAAAAAAAAAATTGTACAATGTGTATATATAAATATCTAAATCAATTTATTCTATATATTCAGTCTATAGCATTTAGTGTTTCAGCCCAGTTCAGCTTTTCCTTTTTTATTTGCCCTAAGCAGTATTAAGCAAAATCTGTCAGCTCAATATATTTGCTTCTATATTAAAAGATCAAACTGTTGTAAAATAAGCAGAAAAGAAATACTAAGTCAACAATGTGGTCTGAAATGCATGAATGATGAAAGCAAAAGGTTCCACTCTAACAGTGACATCTCACTGTAGTGTAAGTGAAAAAACAGTACAAATATGGGGAAAGATTAACTCAGCCTGTATCCTGTAGATGTGTTCTGTCTTTACCCAATTGAATAATTCAATATTTAACACACCACAAGTTTAAATCTCATAGTTTTTTTCCTTTCTTCAAAACACATTGAAACTTAGAAGACATACAGTTCCCAAATTAATTAGAAAAAAAACATCATTTAATTATGTTTCATTTTTTCTGTGTATGTTTGCTTTCAGAAACTAGTATTTTGTAGACGGATTCCCCATATGAGAAAATAMGAAATTTGGCTGTTGCCCATGCTGTAGAATGAAAGAACTAGGAAGGAGGGGCAGAGAAAAAAGCAATGTACTCACCATGCTTTGGYCTCAAGATATATGGCTTATTTTCACCTCTGCTCTCTCCCAGCCATCAAAGACAGTCACAACTGTATTTATTTTAAGACATCTAGTGTTCTGAACTTCAAAAACTCAAGCCACACTATTTAGCTAGGCACAGATTCAGTGAAGTGTTTGATTATCCAAACTAGATTATAGAATCAATAAAACTGAAATCGGCTATCTTGTATCCAATATCGAAAACTATTTTAAATTATTATTTCATGGAGGGCTGAAGAGGACAGATTTGTCAAAAACAGAACCTGTTTAGCAGATATTAAGTAMAGAAAATTCTTCCTCAAGTTAAAAAAATGAAATTAAAACTGAAAACAATGCATATGAAAACTATTCCAGGTTAAAATCAAGATTCTGGATTTCTGTACAATTTTGCTCCCACTGAACATAATTCAGTTTAAATTTATTCATTGTGTTCTTTAAGGTACATTTTAAAACTGTAAAGTTAAATTTTAGAACGTTCAATACTTGCAAAAGTAACTACATGTAAAGCATGTTGTCCTTCATTTTTTCCCCATGAATGTCTCAAGACTGTTTAACCTAGAACTGATTCTTGTGCCTCTCTCTCTTACAGTATGTACAAATCATRTGAGATTTTCACACCAGTACAAGCATTTGACAAAACATGTCAAAAGCTTTACAATATCCCCCTACCTTTGTTCTCACATTGACACTTTTGACTGTATTACCTACTTCATTGATAAATATATATAAAATAGGAATGCTGTCATTCAAATTGTTATCCAGATGGTATAGGTACCAGATTGCCTGTTGAAACACAAGATCTTTGTATAAGTCAGTTTTTTGAAAATCCAACTCCCTTCCAATTCAGACACTAGGATCTGTTTCAGGAACAGTTTTGAGATGGATAAAAGTAAAAAATATAGAACTGATGTAGATACCAGCCATATTATAGGAGAGAGGACGGATAGCAAATCAAATTACCCTAGAAATTATTGTCAAGATACATCAACTTTTAAGCAACACAAATTTTCAGAAGATATTGTATACATTGCCTAAATGATGACCATTAACAAGATATTAACCCAGTGGTATTACATTTACTTCTAGACTGGCAAATGTCAAAATAAATCACAGATGCTTTACAATCCTAAAGAAACACAATATTTATTTTGTCTATTTAAGGAACAGAGAATYTGCCAAAGAGATTGAAAATAACTCTCCTATGTCAAGCAGTAGTCCATTTACCTTAACAGGAATCAGAACTATCTCAGGTAAGTTTCTGTCCTGTAAATTACATTGTCAATACAATGCTGCACTATCAAAGAAGAAAGGCCTGTTCTGACAGCTTTTTTTATAACAAACATCCTGAAAACAACAGTTTTCCTCTTTAGCAATCTTTCAGACATAAACACAGACCCAAATGCAGAGTTCAGCTTCTTCTACAGACTTTAGCAGAGTCTTTGATTGCTGATGCACGTACTTTGCTCATTATAAATTAAAAAAGGGAGGCAGATTTCTACCTGAAGAAGCATGTCTGTCAAATGTGTGGTTAGCATGGTGTTTTTCATAAAACTGTGCTATGGATGGCTAACATGCTGATTAATGGMTTTTAAGAACGAGTTTGCAGTTTTGAAGGATAAGTACTCTTTCCAAGTTAGCATTCAAAAAATTGTAAAGATTTTTTCATCCTACAAATATATGCRCATTCATTTAGAGTTGGGATATTATTATATTAATAAATGACAAAGGCTACAGAAGGTAGTCTAACATTAAATTAAATAAATTTCATGACTCACTCACAGAAAATGTATTATTTTTATATACAGTATGTATGTAAATATAATGGCACATRAATGACAATCTTACAGTGCCATGTAAAAACAAAAAGCCTATTTGTCCAATCAGTTAAAATAACCTTGAATTATTTTTCAAAAACTTGTTTGATAACATGATAGTATTATGTAATTGTTCTTTTTCAAAAACTTGTTTGATAACATGATAGTATTATGTAATNTGCTTAACTGTCCATCTGAAATTATCAGCAAAGGATGGATTATTGCAAGTTATAGGACCAATAACAGAAAACAAATCTGGATGTGAATCTTTAGGATGTTCCTTGCCCTAGGAAAGTAATAATTATGTACACCAAGCTTTAATTTTTTTTCTCTTTTTTTCTACAGGTCTTAAGTTCTGAAGATTCTACAACCTGCCCAGTATATACTCAATATTGAAGGCATATTTTTGGTCCAATAGAAATCTCACATGTAAWCTTCTTACACCTTTTAGCCACCAATGGACAGGAAAAAGTAGATTGTTGTTTCTGAAGCAGGCTGACTGGTTTTGGAGAGTGTCATCAGTTCCTAACCAACCCTTCTCTTAGATAATATATCTCCAGGTGATTCAACCTATTCTTGTTCATTAAGTTTTCCAGAGTTTTCTGGAGTTCTAATCTTCTTCATGTATTTCTCTATGCTTTGCACAGATCTCACCCTTTTCCTAAAGGTCAGTTTCCAGAGCTTATGCCAGGATTTCATCTATGAAGACAGTTATTCCTCACCATACACTTCTAGAACTCTCTATGTAATGTTTTAAATATATAGGCTAAATTCAATATTTGTTACTATATTCATAAACATGTAAAACAGTAAGAACGTATTTTTCTTTTAGTTAACTGTGTAGGATTGTTTGATCTATGGCAATGTCACAGGGAATCCCACTTTTAAATCTCTTTTAACAGTAARCTTATAACAGCTATTCTTTTAGTAAGGTTACCTGAATAGATTTTCATCTCTCGTGAAACTTTCACTTAGACGTTCATGCTTCCCAACCTGACTTGTGGAAGCATCATACGAGACAATGACAAAAGTCTTATAATGATACTGACATTTATATTTTCTTCCTTTGTAAGTTTTGATAGCCTGCTCTAGAATGAAATTAAATAGTTTTGATATGATATGGCTAAATAAATTCAAGTTGGCCATTTCTCTTCTACTTTTTTCCTCCATATGTGCAAAAACAATTTATTTTATTATCTGTCCCCATGTTTTTCTGAAAACCTGAAGTTATTGTTGCATGTCTATAATTCTTCAGCTGCTTCTTCTGAAAGCCTGAAAATATATTCAACAYTTTTCAGTCTTCTGGAACCTGGTCTGTTCTCTGCATGTTCTCAAAGATAAGTGTTAATGAAWGCATAAATATGTCAAATATTTGAAAAAGCCTATTTTCTTCAAGTAGACTCCAACTGTTCCCTACCCACTGCACCCTGAATTCTTATTCATACCTATCTCATACAGCAATCCCTGCAGTGGACTTTGAGGAGGACAAAGATACTGAACAATTGCTCTTTCTCATTGTTATTTGTTAACAGCATTTTGATTCATTCAATAATTAATATTCGACTTAGTTTTTCTCCTCCTACCAATGCACCAACAGTTTAATTTGCTCCTAAATTATTAAAATGTTTTTAAACTGGTTTAATCTTATACCTAGTATTGATTTACCAAATCCTTCAAATGAAGAGCCTGACCATTTTGAGTAACTGTAACAACATAAAATGTTTAAACCATTTTTATAAGAAATCATTGTTTATGAGAACATTTCATGACTGAGAAGAAAATGGCAGGTCAAGGGYTTTTCCTCAATTTTAATGTCGGCTTGAGGCACTTCAAATAAGCATACTGAGGAACCATAGTAGAGCAAGTCTGAAAGAACTGGGAAAGAAGTACTTTCAAGAACCCACTGCTCACAGCTGACAATTAATTTCTTCTTGTCTATTGTTCCTAATCTGAAAATCACCTCTTCTCACTACTGGGAACACCTCAATACCTTTTCCTGTTTTGAAGTAGGAACAAAGTCTTTGGGAATGCAGAACAGCAAGCCTGCATTTGTAATGCAATATTAATATTTACTGTGATACTACAGATAGTTTGCTGGCATAACAAATAATATTTGATACTCTTCCATAAATGGTAAAAATTCACGATCTGAAAATGTTAGCCAATACAACAGAATGCACATAAATTAACAACGCTCTGGTTTTCCTGGAAGAGCCGTAGTAGCTGAAATTTCCTGCCAGCTATACATTTTATTACAATAATAAAAAAAAATTCTGTTCCTTTACATTTTTGCCCTGCAAAAATACAACTTAAAATCATAATGAAAGTTACATTTAATAATATTTGTGAATGTTCTTTTTCTCGATATTTATGTATTTTGTTAATAATTAGTTTGTCTCCATCCTGAGAAAAGTATGCAGTCACAAAAATGGTTTTATTGATTGTTGAAGCTGTGATTAAAAAAAACCCACAAGCAAACATCCAAACAAGTATTCCTTTTATGTCTTTTCTGGGACTATGTTGTATTTACTGACTAAATAGTAAATGAGGCAATCTGGTTTTCAGTTACACAGAAGTGTGTTAAAAAACTACAGCAATTTATTTTTCTAGCGCTATTATACAGAAAAAGTGACTTTCCCCCTGTGCAGTCCTTTTAAAAGCATATTTCAAAGTATGTATTTCATTATTTCCTTGGCTATTAAGATCCTACCATAATGCAATTGCAAATAAAATTCCTTAAATATCCTAGGTAGACGTTAGAATGCATCCTGTTTGGTACATCTGTACATATTTTTTGGTCATGCACCAAGTCATTTTTATTGAACTATCACACACTGATTATTGCAACACAAAAAATCGCTGGATACTTTCTAAGAACTTTAATAATAACGTGTGTAAAGAGAGGGACAAGACAAATGGCCACATAAAAACCTGAGGCCTCAGCAATGTAYCTTCAATGTGGTGGACAAAGGTAATAAAACCATAAGCTAATACAAATTAATTGTAATAAAGGTAGCCTTCAAACTGGAATGCAGAGGTACAKGTTGAATGACAGTTTTTAGAACTAGCTCAATATAAATGGAACAAATTTTCAGTTGAAAATATGGAAATTTACAGTGTATAAAGCATGGTAATAGCTCAACATTTACAGAAGGAAATGGTAACATGAAAGGAAAAATCCTCAACATGATTTTTTATTTATATGTTAATTGATGTGTCAAACATTTCTTATCAAGGGAAAGGCAAGGATTAGTTAGTGTTTGTAAAGTCAAAACTGCTTAGAATCAATTCGCTCATCATTCAAAACTGTCAGGCACCACTGTCCTTGTAAATGTGTTGWCATTCAGTTTTTTCTTCCTAAGTTACAAATATTTTTAGTATTYTGATATAACAGGGGAAAAATCTCTATCAATTTACATTCTTATTGCTACATTACTGAACTAGGCATGTAAGTGATTTTAAAAGGACTGTTTCTTCCCTGGACCTTTAAAATTATTTGGAAATACTGGAGTATCATTTTTTTGGTGACACTTCAGTATATAGTAGTAAAAAAACCAAATTTCAGTTGGAAAATTGTTACAAAAATCCCATTAATATGATAAATTTTAGACTTAGTCCTATCTTTTAATTAAATCACATTGAAAAAGCTGATCTGAGCTTAGTTAACTATGAGGTACGACTGATGAAGTTCCCTTGATCAAACAGAAGATCAAAGAAAGAATGAAATTGCACTTGCTGGTAAATTACTTAAAAGCTGTTTTGATTAAAGAACAGTACCTAATAATCAATTTAACTGTGTTAGAGTCAGCACCCTGCTGATAATAAAGCTGGGTTATATAGTTACATGCCCTCTCTAAGTTTATGTTGGATTGATTTTATGCAATTCTGGACACAGATTTGCACTACAGAGACTTGTGRGATAAAGCYAATCTTGATTTTAAATTTATAAAMATCTCYCATTAGAAAAATCTCTCATTTAAGAATAAAAAGAAGGAGGAAGAGGAAAAAACAAACAAAAACCATAAAGACTTCCAATTTATGAAGTATGTTATACAGAAGCAGAGCTCCACTATTTTTAACCTGATTTTCCCCRCKGTTAACTTAATTTCAATAGGGAACMATTTTCTTTRAAGAAACRAAACCAAGGTAYATACACAAGACTGAAATTCATTTAATAAGCACAATTTTTGTGTAGTCATTGACTATTAATATTTTCCATACTGAATTGTTGGTCAAATGTAAGCTCTGTTTTCTTCTGTTTTATTTACATTCTTCTGTTTTATTTCATTTCAAAAATATTTTAAGACTTTAAATCAAAAGTATTTAAGACTTAGTTTCACTAAGGTGAAACTAGGGTTTTTTTGTTTGTTTGTTTGTGGGTTTTTTTGTTTGTTTTGTTTGGTTTTTTTTGTTTTTTCAAACTGGTAATGCACCTGGGAAAAAAAAAAAAAGAGTTTTGGTTTACAGCAGAATGGTATATGTAATCCCTTTTTATCCTTTCATGTTTATCTTGCTCCAGGAGAAAAGGCATTTGCATGATCACTCTAGGCCAAAGGATACCAAATTTATATTTAGGATTCCACTCTRTAAAGAGGTGAGGGATTTTGAGAGYCTCTCTTCTGTTTTCCAGGTTGAATGTGACTAYATCTCAGAGTGACACCCTGGCTATATGTTCATGGAAATAAATGACTTGTGATAAGAACAGGGATCTCACAACCATCTGAAAAATATACACACCAGTTATTCTTCTCAAACCAATTCTTTAAAACCTTCTAGAAGTAGAACAGACACAGCTGTAGCTGCTTCACTGAGCCATGTCATAAGGGAATTTCTTCACCTATCCTCCTCTTTAAGGATAAATGTAAAAACACTGATATTGTACCCATTTTACCTATTTCTTTAGATCTAGGTGGATGACGGATGGGGACATTCATATCCTCTGTAACTTGTYTCTCAAGTGGAGCCAGTGGGAAAGCAAATATTATAGACTGACCTTGGCACATATTTGCTTCAGAATGAGTTCTAACATCATGCTGGATATTTCTTCAGTCTGAGTACCTCAGGTGATAAATGTTATTCAGACTGACTGAATTTGTMGTGTTTCCTGTATTTCCAACACTTTTGACTATTATATCATCTGACTGCATCRGAGCAATCACAAATGTGTCCACGTCTGTCTGACAGTGTACTGGTGTATCYGAGCCTCATTGCAAAGAATCCCTTCAAGGTTTGAAAATCAAGTCATTCTTTCTACCCACTTGTTTAGAATCTACCATGTGCCTCTAAGTATTTGCTGTCTGACTCATGCAGAATCATGTAGATTAAGATTAAAGAATTATAATTAATGTGCATTAACAATATGCAGACCTATGCATATCAGAGGTGCGAGGAAGTCTTGTGCATGAATATTGATCTTATTGCTTTGCCTGACACCCAAGAAAATCTTCCTACATAATGCATAAAATAAGGGGGTTTTTATGTAAGTGAGGGTGGTGGACTCTCYTTCCATGTCTTTTGGAGGATTTTTTAACATTGTTTTAGTGTAAAGGGTATCTAAAATTGAATATAACATCATTAAAAAAAACTAGGWATTTCAGCAAGAGTGATCTTAAGAACATCTTTTTTCAATATCTAGCAGATTATAAGCAAACCTTTCTTGAAAGTTTGCTTATTCAAGAGCACAAGCTTTGACTGGTGATGAAGGAGAGAAATTAGAATGAAGAAGAAGTTTAACTCCTATTTTGAATTAATTATTATTTACCTTTCAAATTCTGATAACTGATGAAAAGTTGAATGGCATGCAATAAATTTTATGTTTCTTAACTTAGTCCACTTCTTTTAATTTTACAAGGGTTGATTTATTATCAAAGAGTGAATTAATAATCAGTCATATTATTAATTTTATGCAGTCTTTCAACATCACACTTYCTATTTACTTTGCACTGTTTTACATGATAATGTCAATCCTCCTAAATATCTTCTAGAGTGGAACTTTCCATCTTAGGAAACTACTCTGTCTTCAYAACTCCTATAAAAATTATTGTGTKTAMTATTTACTGGCATGAAAATCCTAAASTTTTTTTCTTTTTTTYAACTGGTTTATTTCCCAGAATCTACTTGGCTTTTGCCTCTCCTGATTCTGTATTGACCACTAAAATATAATTGATCTTCTTCCTCCAAATTCCTGCTGTTTCATGAGCTCTGTTACAATTCAACATAATCTATTTCCCACTGATGTTGAAAAACATAATAAGGTCACAGCAAGGAAGATTTAGCTTCATTAAAACATTATTATTATTATAAAAAATAAAATTATCTAAAGTAAATTGGTTCTGTCCTTGTGGTACAGTTGAATGTGTCCACATTAATCTACGCATATAAAGCAGCAATAAATTTGCTTGTCCTAGTACATTAAAAAGATTCTCCTTATCTTTCATTTCCCATGGGAGCCTCTAGTGGCAGATGAATTTCCAGGTGATATCTACCTTTGTAGATAAAAAGATATGAAACCTCTCTGGAAGGAGAAAACACATTCTATAGAAATTTTTATTTCTGTCTCTAAATTGTTCTTATTTTGCCTGTGTCTGACTAATGTACATGACAGAATTATTTAAAAGAAATCAACAAACAAGGAAATTAATTTAAATTTTGACCCTCTCAGACTTTCMTTTATCATCAAAACCTATAAGAAAAGAACTGTGCATAGGATTGAAGATAGTCAGTGGTTGTTGTATTAATCTAGTTTTACTGATGCTAAAATCTGACAGGACAAATTACAAGTTGCAGGCAGAAAGGCTTATCAATTCATTACTACTTTCAAGGTTCTCCCTTCTCCTTCTCTTTGCCTTCAGCTGCTGGCAAAGGATAGGCTTTTGCAGTTCAATTTTTCAGTTTATTTTTGACTGCTTTTAATTAAATTTGATGGCCTGCTTCTGCATGAGGGAAGTTATTGGAATTGCACAGCATTTTGCTGTTATAATGACGGCTCCCTTGATGTCTGTTCATTATTAACTGCTTTTCAAAATGCTTCTCTCAACTCTCATTTTATAAATATTTAAATAACTGTGAATTTCTATAACATAAATATCTGGGCTTTAGTGATAGGAATTCTATTGCCAATTTAATATGTTTTACATAGTAATATGACTTTTAAATAAAGTTATACATTATAATGTTAATTGGGAAAGTGTTGTCGGTAAATCATYTTACTTATAAGTGTCAGCAGAAATCATAGTCATATTTCAAAGCAGCATTAATCAATGAATCAGTCAGTAGTTTGTGAACTATTGCTTATGTAACTATAATTTTCACACATCTTAATTATTTAGAGCAACTGAAAAATAAGTAAATAATATAAAACAAAACAGGGCACTTATGAACTTTGCACTACAAGTGATGCTACAAGCTTGAGATCAGCTTTAATGTCTTCTGAAACAGATTTCTATTTTTGGTATGAATTTACAAAGAAAGAAGGGTAGAGCAAAGAAAAGGAAAGTTTTTTATTTCATTACCATAACTTTGAGTAATATGAAACAAGAGACTTTTTACAGCTACAACCCTTAAAACCATGCAATAGGCAGGACTTCATTCTTGAAGTACTCGTTTTTCAGTCTTTAATGGGTCAGCTACTTGTCCCGTCTTCCATGGGCATGGAGCCTTTAAAAAATATAATATTTTTCAAAATAGAAAAAAAAAAGAATTTGCACATTCTTTCTGAGCTGACAAGTTCTTTGTTCTGCAACAAATCACACTGTCTGCAGTGGAAAATCCTCTCACAGGAGGGATGCATTCGTTATGAGTAATATGGGCAAAATGTGGAACAGCATTAGTCAGTAGTGAGCAAATTTCCGCTACTGAATACAAAATGGAGAATAAGAGGTAGTTTGCCATGTAGTTCTAGGAGATTAGAATTATTTTAGAACACTTGTTTTCTAGAAAACAGAAAATTTAAATTGTAAACTATTCCTTTGCCAGAAGGCCTATCTTTGTATTTGCCAGTCTTCCTAATTAATTTTACATCACAGTTTTAAAATTTTTCTGTTTTCTTTCATATAGGCTCAAATTTACACTGCGTTCAGTTTAAGAGACTACATGCTGCTGCCAGTTCCTTATCTACTGTTTTTACTCATTTAAAAGAATGTTTGAGGGGTTTTTTACCTTTCTTTAAACAAAACAGTAGTCATACATAAAAGGTAGATGCTTTACAAAATCAAAGCGTATGTGTAAACTGGCCTTCTACAATCATTCTGATGGAGCCTTCTTGTATAAACATGCTTTAAAATAATTTAAAATACTACAAAAAAGCAAAGTGCATTTAAATCCTATACAGACATTCAGAAATATAATGGCTAAATGGCTAAAATTTGGTTAAGATTGATTTAATTAGTTTCTTAAAACTCTCCACTGGTAGCATTCACATGACAACTGAAACTAGAARGCACAAAAATTCTCCCACATGACAGTTGAAAAAGGTAGTAATATAGTTACAATACTGCAAGTGCAGTGAAGAAGCCACTTTTCCATGAAGGTAACAGAGCTAGGGGTATCCATATTTGAATTGAACAGCTATGACCTTTGTTTAATAATCTATACCTACCTCCAATATTCTTTACATTCTACATATTCAAAACCTTGGAATAAGCTTCAAGTGAGTCCRTTGTCCTCTGTGTTTCACCTCTTCCTAAATCTTGATATTTCCTGACATATTAGAAGCAAAAGATGTGACACCCTTAATTTACTCATGTTTTAGATTTTCCTATTTCAGTAATGTTAATATAGCCCTTCAATTTGTCAGCAGGTGGTATCCCATCTGTCATACACAAATCTTCCAGAAATGTCATACTACTGCTGGAAATCTGTCCATCATGATCCAGCTGTCCATTAGGATGGGAAGAATGCCAGTGATCTGTCCCCGCTGATTCTCCKGCTCTCTACAAGGACTACCATAAACACTTCAAAGAAAATACAAGTTGAAGAATTTCCTGCTCATTAGTTACATTTAACTAGGACAGCATCTCTTCTGTATTCAACCATAATTAATGGAAGCATAATTTTTTTCCAGGTGTTCTCTACTAAAAAATGAAATTGCATTTAAAGTAACAGTTATATAAAATAAAAAAATCTTCTTAATTATTTTATCAATTATTTTGTGTGAATATCTGCTATCTTTCCAGCTAACAGTGTACAACCTTTCTGGTCAGACAGGAGACAGACATATGCTACCTGTACCTTTTTACAGTTGTAAAAGTACATAGAATCTAAGCTGAATTCACATACATGGTGGCTCCAGGCCATGTGTCCTTCACAGCCCTGAGGAGCAGAGGAGAATAGCTGGAGTGAAGAGAGATAAAACTGTAATTTCAGTCTGAAGAGCTGGTTACAGACAGTGAAATGTGTGAATGGAGATGTAATCTATGAACCTGTTATGTAATCTTCACACCTCGGTCTTCTCTTTGCTGAATGTSAGCACTCGCATTTGGCTTTCTAAGTTAATAACTGTAAATAAGTCTAAGACCTATATTGCGGTCCACTGCAAACTAAAAATTCAGCTTGCATGTGCTCTTTCAGTGATGGTCAACATGGAAGTGATCTGCCCTACAAGGACTGAGTTTCATGGGGAAACCTGAAATACACCAGGTCTGGAACAAGTTTCACACAGATTTCAGAAGGGACTCCAAAGACAAGATGAAAAAAAGCCAGATGCATTAGCTGCTGTCTTGGAACATTGCTGGATTTTTCACAACCTCACTAAACATGTTGAGATGGAGGGATCAGGTGTTATATTTACTGMAAATATGCTTTGAAGCAGTTAAGTTTTAAATATGACTTTTTAAGCTGCTGTAATAAGCAGTGATGTTTGTGTGCATGCTGTCTGCTTGACAATCTGACTGACAATATTTGAATTAAAATCCAGAAAACAGTAAACTGGATTTAATCTGCTTTAAAAAAAAAAAAAAAAGACATACATTGTCAAACTTCAATGGTTTGCGAGGTTCAGACTGACCACAGATAAAATCTAGAGGAGTTTGTTTTTGAAAAACATCTGTATGTTTGATCTGCAATGTTAACAGCTAATTCAGAATTTCTGAATTATTTGTGAGTTACTGCAAATAATCCTGAGTGAAGGAATCAAACTTTTCTTTAGAAATAATTCAGCCAGCAGCTATACTGCTATGGATAATATAATCACATATGAAAATAAAAATCAATATGAGAAAGAAATAAGAAACCTAATAGCTTTCAGAGGATGTAACTTAGATTTTTTTTAATCTCTTTATTTTAGGGTTCAAGTCAAAAGGAGATGGAGGAAGATGAGATATAGAGACAAGAATGTTTCGTCTTATTTTCTGTTCTAGAGAATCCAAACCATTTTGCTACAATTAATATGTATTTTATTCCAACATATTTAGGTGAAAACAACACAGTTTTTGTGATGGCTCCTATACTGAGAGGAAATAAACTAACATTAATTTCTGAATTTGAGTAAAGCACATTGCAAAAAAGTTACGAAAGAGAATATGCAAAAGATAAAACCTAATAAAAACCAGACATTTTCAGAGATAACGGAAGGTGTAATTTCCTTTCATAATAAATGTGAATATTTTGGCAAAGTAAAACATTTAAAAATGCTTTAAATGAGTGAATTTTGCTATTTGTATAAATTCTAGCACTTTTAAGTCTCATATGTAAGAAATTAAAGTTAGAGATAATGCTTATTTAATGAATGGCTAAAATTTTATGATAGATTTTTTCCTAAGTACTGTTCTGCAGTATCCACAAATCAGACAGAGAACACTGTCTCTTGAGAACAGCATTGAGAAAATTATTTCTTCCTCATAATGACAATCAGTCTTTAGTATTAGGAGAAGTACTTACAGAGTGAACAATGCTCACTGCAGTAAATAAAAACTTCATTACTGCCAATAGCAGACCACAGGTTTTATGTTCATTTTGCAAACTTTGATAAATTTGAGTTCATCAGTCTCACTTTGTCTGAAACAGCCTTCAGCTGCTGGAAGTTGTGCTTAAACTTGTTTAGATATAATCTTTATTCCTTACCTGCCTGTCTCTGATTAATTTTAGTTGGAGGTTTTGGTTTGTTGAGTTTTTTGATGGTTTTTGGTTGGTTAATTGCTTTGGGATTTTTCTCTTTTTTATATGTGTATGTGAAAGGTGGTTGTTTGGTTTGGTTTTGATTTTTTTTTTTTTTTGGTGTATAACCCTAATTTTAAATAGAGTTTAATAAAAAATATGTAAAGTCTGTATGTAACATCTGTGGGGTTTTCCTAATGATTTGGTCAAGAGGGATGAAGACAGAGGCTTTGGAAATGAGGTGCATAATGGAGTATAGAGGAGCAAAAGGGAGTAAATGACAAGAAAAGTGGTTCAGATAGTACTGGAGACTCTATGGCTATAAAGAACCAATCAAGCTTTGAATCATAGGGYTTTATTTTTATGGGACACTTTAAGAACCCAGACATTTTGTGGGAAGAAGAATACAGCAGCTCACATGAAATCCAGCAAGTTCCTGGAATGGGTAGAGGACTGTTTCCTCATACAAAGGTTAGATGTATTAARAAAGAACGGGGCACAGCTGACTTGTCGCTCAGAAACCAAGAAAACCTGCTATGCAATTATCTTGGTTAGTCACAGCCTTAGCTRCAGTGATCACAATGCTGTGGAGCTTGGGATAAAATGGTGCACGCAACATTGGTACCAAGACAAAAATTTTAGAAGAGCAAACTTCAACATGCTCAGAACACAGCTGGGAGGTATTCTGTGGAAGCTTCTCTGGAGGAAAAAGGAGCTGGTGAATGCTGAGAGTTTTTCAAGAATGCACTTCTGGAAGCAAAAACCAGTTAATCCTCTTTAWAGATAAGGGAAGTAGGAAGAGTGAGAGATCCCCTTGGCTTAACTACAAGCTTTTGAGTCTGTCAGAACCAAAAGAGAAGCATTCCAAAAATGTCAAAACAGGTGAAGATCCACTGGGCAACATAARAGAATTTCCAAGGTATACAGAGATGCAGTTAGAAAGGAAAGAGCTTGGCTAAAACTAGTATTGACCAGAGATGTCAAAACCTACAAGCAACTGTTCAAGGACAAGCAGAAACAGAAGGAAAATACCATCTTTCTCTTAAACAGGAGAGGTAAATCGGTCACCCTAAATGCTGAAAAGGAAGAGGTTCTCAACACTTCACTCACCTCTGTCTGCACCACTGCTAGACCCTGGGAGCAAAAGTCCAGGTTGAAATAAACACAAACTCACCTTCACTGAAGGAAGAGTCGGTGAATAAATTTTACAGCAACTTCAACTCTACAAATTGATGGGCCCTGACTTCATCCACCCAGGAAAATTTAGAGTGACGGCAAAGAAGCAGGAGACTCCCTTTTTAGAAGGAGTAATTTGGAAAAGATGAGAGGCATGAGTGATGAGGGGTAATGGGTAAAAGTTACTTCCAGGAACAATCTGATTATATGCAAGAGGAAACTTTTTCAAAACAATAGACTTCTGAATAATCTCTCCAGGGAAATGGTAGATTCCACRGTGTTGGACACTTAAAATTCAGATGGACAGGGTATTACTTGATCTTGTCTAGACCATGCTTTTGACAAGAAAGTTTGGACCAGATGATCTTTGAGGTCATCTTCTAATCTGGTGTTTTGTGATTCTAATCATCATGTATTTTATGATGATTACGGAGACATATCCTCTAATAATATGTATTTTTTCATTCTTTAGAATAGAATAGAATAGAATAGAATAGAATAGAATAGAATAGAATAGAATAGAATAGAATAGAATAGAATAGAATAGAATAGAATAGAATAGAA
>CADDXX010000244.1:176139-252097 GCA_902810485.1 Alauda arvensis | reverse complement strand
ATTTATAAGTTTTTATCAATAATGTAACTACACTAAAAGCATGGCACAGAAAAAGTGCAGAAACTAGAACAATATTAATTAATAAATACACTTAATTTCTGCCTGTACTTGAGCACCACAGTTCTTTTTCTAAGTGCGCAACATTTTAACTGAAAACACTAACACACACAGGAAAGTACAGAAACATAAAGCTATTATCTTGGCATGTCACATGAATTTCAGAATTTCTGTCCATAACATCAGTTTATGATATTTGCATTACAAAACACTGCCATCCATGACAGAATTTCTTATTTCCTCTTCATATTGCTAATCACTATACCTTTATAAAAACTCTATCAGCAAAAATTCATATAGCTTTATACCTTGTTTCTCCTTGTGGAAARAATCATAAAGAACCTGTTTTACCCTATTATGCTTTCAAGACAGAATGAGCTCATTAGTCTCCTGCTGCCCTCAAAGTTGTAARTTCTGCATCATACTACGTATTTTACTGGCCTCTGAAAACAAATTCCCTAGGCTTGCTTGACCTGACAAGAAGATTTTCATCAGCTGCAGTATCTTTTAGGTAGAATTGCAAGTCGTTACAGTAAGACTGCAAGTCCTTTTACTACAAGGGATGACATGCYAGAGATAAGCTTCACAAAAATACAGGGCAAATGCAGAGACAGCAAATCTCTAGCATATCTTTACAGACTGCAAAGCGTTAATAAATACATTGATCTTGACCTCAGAACTTCAAGTGGCTGAGATTCTCACATTTTGATTTATGCCAGAAAAGTAATGGCTTTCCTATGAAAAAATATTTTAAAAAGGCATGCTTTAAACCATTGCGGAGTTATATTAGAAGCTGTACTCAGCTGATTTCTGAGTACAGCTTCTAATATCTCTGCCTACCCCAAAATTGTAGAACTAATTGCTTAAAATCATCATCAACTATGGGTTTATAGAGATAGATTTTGATACTGTTTTAAAATATTTTGTCATGATAAAGCAAGAGTCCTAATTATAAACATTTCCTCCTCCAAGATACTGGGGAGGAAGTTGCAGGGGTGGTTTCTGTGAGAGTAGGAACTTTCRCAACATGAGACAGAGAAAGTTACAGGCAGCTCCAACATGGATCCACTGTAGGACATAGCTTAATGCATCAACAAAGATTATTCCACTTCTCTCATAATATATCTTGGAAAGGACAATGTATATACTRTGTTGCAGCTGTGAGAAACAGGAAATGAGAAAAAAATGTGAGAGAAACAACTTACAGACACTAAGATCGRGGGAGGAAGAAGGAAGATGTGCTCCCAGCACTGGAGTAGGGATTCCTCCGCAGCCTGTGAAGACCATGGAGAATCAAACTGTCCTCCTGCAGCCCATGGAAGGCCATGTTGGAGAAGATACCAACACTACAGGCCATAGAGATCTCCGCACTACAGAAAAAAATATGTCCTAATGGAAGCTGTGGATTGTGGAAAGTCCACACAGAAGAATGTGAAGAGAAGCCCAAGAGGCAACATATTTTCTCACAAGACCTACAGCACATAGAAGACTCAAGTTGGAGCAGTCTGCTCCTGGAGGACTGTACCCCATGGAAGTGACCCATGCTGGAGCTGTGTTAAAAATGCACGATGTCAGGTGAAGTGAATGACTTAGATTTCCTTGATGTTCATCCTCTTCTTATCTAACTAGAACTATAAAGTAATTATTTTACTCAACTTCACAGTTACAGTGTTTGCTAAAACAGTACAGATTTTCTACATTGCTTAATTTTATCTTAAATGCATAATCATTAATCTGAAATTTGTTGATATCTTTTATTTATCTAATTTTAACCAGGTCATTTTCTAGTGTGGTATAATTCTGTCCCCATAAAGACTGTAGAGACATTAACAGATAAAAAAGAATTTTCAATCTTATTTTCTCTTCCTGTTCTGATAAGGAGGGGAAGTGAGTGAGTGGCTGGGTGGGGATATGGCAGCAATCCAAGGTCAGCCACAAGAAGTGTCAGCCTTTTGATCTGAGTGCTGTYAGAATTGGTAACTTCCCGTTGCTAGAGTACAGAGGGGTAATGACTGTATTCATTTCTCCCTGAGTAGGTCATGACATCAAGGGAGGCCATATGTGTTCTTCTTCTCCAGGTTTTAAATATTGAAAGGATTTTATTATCTGAAATATACACAGATTATTCAAACAAAACTGAGCTAACTTTCGCCGCTTCTTGTCAAGAAGTGATTTATTCTGATCATAAAATTTAGAAGCTGAAAAATAATTTTCACATTATGTCATTTCAAGACCTCCATCTAATCATTTCGCTGTAAAAAAAAATTAAAAAGTTGAAAAAAATCTCCCAAACTCCCCATCAGATTTATCAYAGAAAATTTGCTACTCAAATAAAAATCTGGTGATCAGCATGACCTTGATTATGTCAGCAGCTAAAATATTTTTAAATGTCTTTTTATCTATCTTTTCTTCCAGTCTATAGTTGCAGCTATAGCTTCTGATTCTTTAGAGGAACAGCTGAAATAATATATCTAACCAATTACTCATCAAGACAATGTACTCCCTCACTTTGCTGATGACTGGCTAAAGCTYTGAAGCATGAAATTTGATTTTGTTACTGGTTTAATGTATAGATGCAAGTACAAAGAACATTAAAATGTCAATGCATTAAATTTTGTTTTCCCCAGTAGTCTTGAAAGATGATGATGATGATGAGCAGGATGAGGAGGAGGAAAATGGGGAATTGGAGATTTAAATATGTCACAGTCCAAATGAACCAAAGCAGTCCTATATTTATTAAAACCTTGCACAGAGGTTATAAAATTTTCTGGAGTGAAGTAYACCTTTGAAATAGTTGTGTTATCAAAGGATTGAAAGTTGCCTTACTCTGACAATATTTAAATATCTCAACTAGAATATTTATTTCTAATWCCAGTACATGTCTAAAAGTTGGGTCTCAGTAACTGGTTTTATGTCATTATTTTGTCTTCAAAGCTAAACAGCTGTCCTCTCCTTTCGATTACAGTAGTGTGCATATACAAATATATTCATGTAGAATTCATCCCTCAATCATCTCTCTGATTAAGCTAGACAACTTAATCTTCAGAGGTCTTGAATTTTAAGGGTCGCTTGATTCTATTTTCAGAATGAAAGCTCTGTCTTCCATCCCTGGCAAACAGGTCTATCCCTAAAACTCATGGCTGAGTGAATAATCATCATTCATGTATGCTATATTTTGGTATTTCTTAAATAAATTGTCCTATTTTTTTTATATGGAAACATGGAGAAATTAATGCATATGGCAGGAAAATRACAGAAGAGCAGAAACAGCTAGCTAGCAAATTAAAATGCAATTTTGTTACATTTTGATACTGCAGACCTTTATAAAAATCATGATGGTGACCCAACTGCTTATAAACAATTCTCAGGGTAAGAAGGAGCAAATCCAGAAATTTCTCTACCAGTATAACCCTTCTAAATTTCTTCTGTAACCCTAGAGCCAGATTCAGAGTTTATAGGCAATGAAGTCTGTGAAAAATACAATAGATAAACAGACAGCTTATAGATAAGCAATTACTGCAGAGATCAGAAATACTTCCAAAGGAGAGGAAGAAGAAAAAAAAAAAAAAGAAAGAAACTTTGCATACAGTTTTAGCACACTGCCAAATCCTTACTCAGATCATCGTTATTTTCTAAGGTGATTTTTAAGATCATGGTCATTAAATTTAAAAACAAACAAACAAACAAAGACCCCAAAAAACCAAAACACCACAATAAAATACCACCACATGTAAGTTAATTCCAGAGGTGAAAAAGAAGATATAGTAGAAGATATTGGAGGAACTGGTTGAACAAATTGTCTTCTGATGTGCTGGTATGCAGTACCATGACATGAGGCAAGCACACCTGGTGATGAATTCTCAGACAAACATACTGTAAATGCTGTTCTATCACAAAGCCATAGAATCATRAATAATTTAGCAGGTAGGGAACATGGGAGATATTTGTCTAGTCGAGTTCTCCACTTAAAGCAGAGACAACCACGCTTGGATTGTATGTTGTCAAGTTTGGAATGGAGGCAATAAAAACAAGGAACTCCAGGAAATCTAGTTCACAGCTTGATTACCAGAAAAATCCTGTATTTAATAGGTTTTCTTGATTCTTCTAGAAGCTGTTACTCTGTAAACCCTAGCAAACACAGCTTAATAAGGGAGAGAGAGATACTACTAAACTTCAAATCACTATTAAATTTTGAAAGCTGAATTTTTTTTTTGTTTAAAGAGAAAAGCTACCCCTCCAATTTAAAAATTAAATGATGCACTACCTCTCTAAATTTTCTATGTAATGCTGACTGCTTGGAAAGAGGATCATGTTTCCTGTTTTTCTCTCTTACCAAATACAACACATGCCCTTTTTCTTCTATGTCTACATATTTGAGAAACAGAAGGATATATGTGGTATGTGGTATGTGAATTTGTGTTTCTTCTGAGGCATATATAAAATCTAAGCAGGAAGGAATTTAAGATGWGGAATAATATTGTATGYATAYATATAAAATTTTATTTATTACTRGAGCAACACTATTAATTAAAGGCTTTATTTAAGAAGGCATTGGCAGCGAATAATGTAGTTATTGTAAGACAAGATGACTAAAAAGTTCATCTCAGTAAATATCCCTGATGACTCCTTGTGACATCTTTTTAACTTAACAATGATTCTGTTTAGTCCTAAAAAACAGTCACCTGATACACGTATCCAAGTGTTCTGACAGTTGTTATCTAAAATGTGGTTGCATAAGTTTGTGATAGATTCTCCAGATAACCAACTTTTTTTTTTTTTTGTATTTTATGGTCTAAATGAAGATACAGCTCATCAAACTGGCAAATTTTCAGAAATTCGAGTGATGATGATGATGATGATGATGATATAAAGTGTCAGACCTTGACCTGATGAAACTCACAGAGCTGCAGCTTCAAAATGTTTGGCAATCATTTCCTGGCTTCTGGACATTTGTTAAAGCAAGATAAAATCAGCCTGAGTCAAGGCAAATCCATCAGATCCTAAAACTCTGCACTGTTGSACTGATCTAAAACTTTCTTATCAATCAACACTGGCAAAAATAACACCTACTAGGTTTTGGGATTTGAAGAAAAAAATCTTTTAGGCTTTAGAAGTTCTAAATTCTTAACTTATTCCTTTTTTTTTATTTATTTGGCTTTAAACAAATAATGTGTTTCAGTTTTCTGGGATTTCCTATGGATTGTGTTTAAAGTTTCATGTAAATTAAACTCATGTGCTTTTGAAAATATAGGCCAAGATAATCCCARCAAGTAATCTTAGCAAATGTTAGGGAAAGAGCCCAAGTTCATTGTGCAAGGATAAAATCAGTAAGAAGTTTCCTGTTCTCCTGAATATATTGTTCATCCACTCATTATTCATCTAAACCRATTCCATACAATCTGCTTAGCATTGTCTTTAGTTTATAAAGCATGTGTCTTAAATGTGCTAGGGTAAATCTGGCCAAATGTATCAGGTGTACTCTAACTTCCCTTTTGCTTGATAAATATTGTAAAAGGCTTGTTCACTAGCAAAGAAAGGCATTATCAAGAAAAGATGTGATTACTAATACATTCTGATTTGATTTCAGAAATCCTTCACTCTGCATCTGTAATCYCTGGATAAAGAATGGTTATGCTATTTAAACAATTTTAAAGAGTGGCATAAATCCATGTTCAGAAATCACATAGATGGATCTCATTTTTAAGCTTCACACATCACTGATTATTTTTGTCATAGTTCCAGAAAAAATACAGAAAGCAAAAGAAAAGATGTGCMATTTCTAAATTTAAGACSATCTTTCTTATCCTTCCTTCTGAAAAACATCTACTTTAACAAAAGTTATGATTGGAAAAATTCTAATTTATTCAGTAATCCTAGGCATAACGGTCTCTGGGTTATTTCTAGCATTCTTTGGAATTAGATTGCCGGGGTTCCCTCTCAGGGTTCGATTCTTGGCTAGCTCCTGAACCCCCATGAGTTACTCCAGCAAGGAATGAAGGGTAAAAGACAGAGGTGCTCTTTTTCCTCTTGGGACTTGGGTCCCCTTTATTCTGTCCAAGAGAAGTGAAAAAGAGGGTGAGACCCCCAGGGTCTTGACCCTTTAACCCCTCGGGAGAAGGGGGAAG
Source organism: Alauda arvensis (assembly GCA_902810485.1). Lineage (NCBI taxonomy): Eukaryota > Metazoa > Chordata > Aves > Passeriformes > Alaudidae > Alauda > Alauda arvensis. The sequence goes on along the minus strand of CADDXX010000244.1, from coordinate 245,915 downwards.
GAGAGGGGGAAGGGATGGGGAGGAACCATAACCTATGGAAGCAATCYAGGGGGARGGGAAAGGGGATGTGGGRRAAGGAATRAACTAAAGGTGTCAAAACACAGAGGGGTTTTTCAGGACAKACCATGCGCAGGTATAATAACTATCCAGTGCAATATAATAACAAAATGGATCAACTATTTAGTGCAATACAACATTAGATATCCTACTTTATTTGYTTTTGTGAATGAATCTGAAATTCTAAATTAGCTATTAGAGACACAAAGATTGTCACTACCCTGCAGTAGTTCATTTCAGGAATCAGAATAGCTACAGTCTGCTTCCAAGAACTAGGGAATGGTGAATGTGTTACTCATGCAGAAGCTGCATTGAAGATGTGATCTAGAGTAACACCTGTTCAAATAAGTTTTATGTATTCTATCATCAGGGAACTGACAAATACATTTGCTTTGCATGCAGTCCTTTATAATTTACCTTGAATATAAAAGTTATGCTGGAAAGGAAAAGATAATTTCCTCCTAAACCAAAAAAGTTCTCTCACAATACTATATGAAGAGCAGATTTGCTTAAGTGACTCTTCCTTGTTAATGATAAAATATAGATGAATATATTTTTTTCAGTCATCCCATCATCACGGGTCTGTGTTTGACCCTGGCTATCATCACCAGGCCCAATCCYGACACCCACCTGCAGTCTGATAAGACAGCTAGAACTCAGTCTGCCCTTATGCCCTTACAGCTGGGTGATGTCCTGCTCTGGTGCTACCCTAGGGAATCCCCACCACTCCTAGCTCAAGAGATCYCCTATCCCACATAACACCTTGAAATATATTGTGGAAAGTTAGATCATGGGMACACAAGACAGATCACATTTAACATATTTAACACCTTTACTAATTTTCTGGATGACAGAGAAAAGGCTCAAGGAAGATCCCATCAAAATAGGTACAAATCTGAATGGAGAGTGCAAAGATGATGGAATCAGGCTCTTTTCAGAAGTGTCTGGTGACAAGATCAGAGGAAATGAGCAGAAACTGAAACACAGGAGGGTCTACCTGAACACAAAATACTCTTTTTCCCTTCTGGGAACCAACCACCAAAAAAGCCCAGAAAGGTTGTGGGATCTTTGTCCCTGTAGATCAAAAGTCATTCTGGACAAGTGTCTTGGAAACCTGGTCTAGGTGATCCTGCATAAATAGAAGTTGTTTACTAGGTGTAATCCAGAGGTTCATTAAGTTTCAACCTTTCCCTAGGCTGGCTGAATCCTCACTATGCAGGAATAGCTTTTGACATCATAACTTCCGTTCAATGCCTTGTTTCTTCTATCCTAATGGTAGAGCTAGTTTTCAATCTTATGGTTCTCCTAATATGGTAGATTTAATAAACTGTTTTCAAAASCTTCTTTATGGCTTCATTTGGTAATAACTTCATCAAAAGTAATTGAAGCCATTTATATAGCAAGAGAAGAACTTGCTGTGATGCAGATTGAATAGTTAGTACACTAGATGAATAGCCACAAACACCAGATCCTACTGTTCYTTGTTTAGGAACATACAACAAAAAGTCTTGAGATATTTTATTGGCTTGATTTAGAAGATGGGAGATTAATGCAAGATATGGAGTCCAAATAATCTGGTGTGTTGTTAGTGTGAGACTGACATTCTTAACATAAATTTACTAAGCCAAGAAATTATCTACAAAAAAAACAAAAATTATTTTTTTAAAAAAATAATGGCTGAGGAAAGAAAAAGTAGAAAAAATCTCTTGTCAGACATAATATTTTGTCAACTGATAATATAGTATTAGATCTTTTAGGCTTGCAGGTAGCTATTAAGATTCTTCATTACATTTATTTTYGTATCTAATATAATTCTTTAGGAGTATTTTCAATGCATAATCTAACTGTCAATGCTATCCTGGCTATGCTATTACAGATGGCATACTATTTGCATTCAAATATGCATAAAGAAACAATGTGAGAAATCAAATATCTTCATTAAATGGAGAAACTATAACTGTAACAGYTTAAAGAGGTGTAATATTTCTCCTCCCTTACTTTGATAGTGGTACTTTAATTAATAAAAAAGCTGAATGTTGATTCAATGAATTCAGTMATTTCTCACCTATCATAATACAGTCTTAGTAATTCAGGTAGCACATAATTAAATCTTTTTACTTAATATAGAAGATTGGTGTAAAGCTTAGTATTAATTTTTAATATACTTGAAGGTCATGCTTACATATTGTAGATTTTTTCTGCTTACACAATCAAAAGCCACAGAGTAAACACTGTTACGACTAAATTCAGATATTCAGCAAAGAAGCTGGGACAATGTTGTACCATATCAGATTTTAAAAAGCACACTAGCCCTAGGCATTTCCACAATCTATAAATTCCATATTTTACACAATGCAAAACTCAGCTTTCTGTGTTGAACATTATCTTCTTGAACTGTTTCACTTCTGAACACATTAAATTACAAGTAATAAAGAGTTCAAACCTGATTTTTTTTCCCAAAGCAATTCAAATATGATTCTGCTTGTTAAGTACAACTCAAATGTGCTTCACTATATAAAACTAAAAAAATAGATATTCCTCAGGGTCTTAATCTTAAAGCACTTTATGCTGAACAAATACAGGATTTGCTCAAATTTTCATAATAAATCTGATTCCCATGCAATTTCCTTCTTCTCATTCCTATAAAAATGTTATCAGATCCTACCTAGTTATCTGTAGCCTTGAAATAAAAGCAGAGCCAGCCATGAGTTTTTTTACCTAATCATATTAGTTACATTTTCATAACCTCTCTCACAACTTTCAGGATCCTGGCRTCCAGAATGATTAATCTAAAGGAGGGCAAGGAGCTGGAGAGGGAACAAAACTAAACCAAACCAGGTCAAAAAACCCCAAACCTAGACTACCACTCTTCAACCAACAGATTCTTCTGTACTTTTCCTGTTATTCCAGTTTCATTCACCTCAGTAATGAGGCTATCTATACACAGATCTTTTTAGTCCTTCTTACTGTTTTAAGTCATCTATCACCTAACAATGGCTTTACTTTTGCATTTCTGTCCTGACAAAATACACATTTTTGATTTCTGTCAAGTTTAATATTTTATTTGCTCATGAGGCAAGAAATTGTCTGCATGTCTCAGCCAGGTCATATGGGAAAACTGTCAAGATCCCCTTTATTCCAGTTGTCATAAAAAAATAGTGCAAATATCATAATCAATATCCTTTACGAGCTTATTATTGTTGTTGTTATCATTAATACTACTAATTTTATTTCCAATACACAGTTTTTTAAAAAACCWGTACATGTGCCTGAGATTTTTCCTTTGAGATTTCATAATGACACCCAGTTCACATTGAAACTGCACTTAAGTATATTTGATTTCTACCAGGTTTGGTGTAAGGCCACAGGCTCTCATACTGACCTTGCAGTGCAGGGTCTCAGGACCCTGACGTGCCTATCCAAACCTGTGCTTGTTTTAATTTGCTTGTATCTGATGTCCAAGTGCATATTGTCAGAAAACTGTATTTCTGATCAAGAACTGATCAAGTTTACAAATACAAATAGTTGGTCTCAGCAGAGTGCAGTCCTGTCTGTGAGCTAGTATTACTACAAAACACTCACAGGAGTATGAGAGAACTACTTCAGGTGTCTCACATGTTTTTAATTTTTCTTTTTTGTTCTTTGACCAGGTTTACTAGCATGGTGCTCATTTGCAGCTGATTTACTTCTTTTCAATCTCAAGTTATCTCCAACTCAAATATAATACTCTTTGTCACATCCCTGTGCCAACTGCATTCCAGAATACKTGCATCTAAAAAGGATGAGAGAAGGGATCTTTTACAATACAACTCAATAGTTTTGGTTGATATGATTAAGTTCCATTTAATGAGCGATTCTTGAAATGTATTTAGGACAGCACTCAAAAATTCTCTCAAAAACAAGTCACTAAAAGCAAACACCTCTTTATAAACACTGCCTTCTAAAAAGAAAGAAACATAAAGACAAAATATTGAAAACAAATCAGAATCTAATTATAGAACCTTAGGCAGTGACAGGATCATTATAGAAGTTTCTCAAAAGAAATATATAGTAATATGTAGCAAAATACACAGGAACAGTAGCTAATATTTAAGAAGTAATTCAATAACAGAATGAAAAAAACCCTGAAGATAATCAGTCAGTATTTGGGACAGAGTGCTGTCAGCAAACAGACAAAGCATTTTAGCTGTTGTTTTCCCCACTACTATTTCTAAGAAAAGAGCTACTGAACTTCAGTTATTTGATGTTAAAAACTATTATTGTCCATTCAGATTAGGCTAAGAAAGATTGAAAATTATTTTTGTTTTCACCAGCTTGAAGGAATCAATGAAATGGTTCTTGTGAATTCAAAGAAATTGCAATTGCACCACCTTGCTAACAGAATTACTGAATTCCTGGTATGAAAGCAAATTCACCGTGTCCTTTGTAAAAAGAGAGTTTTGATGAATGTTTAGCCTAGACTATGAAAAACAATGTCAGGGAGGAGTTCTGGCTGCTCCCCCCACGGAGAGAGCCAGGAGCAAAAGGTGACTGCAAGGCAGYAGAGTAGCACCATCCTCTGACGTTGATCCAGAGCACAGATGCAGCAAGTCAGGGTCGAGATCAGACACAGAAATAGTCTGCTGGGGAAGGGTAGGGAGCAGGATTGGAAGTTGTGTCCAAAGATTCATGTTGGGTCATGACTGAGGCAATATGATCCTGGGCACAGGCACAGTATTGAGCTACATGGCTCAGGCAAGGGCAGCAGAAACGGACTTTGATGGAAAAGATTTCCCCAGAGAAGGAGGGCACCCCAAACTTCTGGTTCCTCATCAGTGATGGAGATAGGTTTTGACTAAATATCTTMATTCATTCTACTTAGCACCTTAACTGATTTCACTGAACACCCTAACTCAGCCCAGTAAACTTTTAGGAAGGGGGCTGAAGTCAGGATCCTCACTGAAATGACATCTGTCAATCATTTCCAGTAAAGCTTTTTTGATTTCACTTCGCTTGAGTAAAATTTTAGCTGAATGTTATTTTAGCTAGTTACATTTCTAGATYTAAAGAATGAGTTTATTTATGGAATTGTGACTATTTAACTTGAAGAMTATGTACAAAAACTAAGGAATGCAATTTATGGTTGCCATTGGATTATTAATACTTATTGTTAGTATTTTAAAACAATAGCTCCTTCTGTCATCTTGAAAAATACTGCAAAGTTTTCCCAGGCTTATTCATYCAGCCATATCCTAATTCTTCAAAAACTCATTGACAGACTCAGTTTCCCAGTGCAGAAAGTGATGTCTGTGATTTTCATCTACAAAAGTTAATTTRATTTACAAATCTAAAAAGAATTATGAGTAACTATATATTTATGTTTATAGAAAAAACATATTTGAAATCTGCTTTTATTATTTTTCATGCTTTTGAAGTCAATTTTTTGTGACAACTATTATTTTAACTATTGGTTTCAGGAATGTTTTGCTCTTTTTTCACTTTTAYTGGCCTATTTGAAAACTTTTATGCCAAAAGTAAAAACTAATATRAAATTTTAAAATATTGTTTTAAGTTTATATAAGATTCTTGTCAAGGTCTTCAAAATAATAACTAGTGTGTGACTTTAAACAGTAGGTTTTATTTTTACTGTGTTGCTTATGTTATAGGTATTTCATGTTGAGCATAAAGATCTGCATTATGCGCTCCTACAATATGAGACAGGATGTATTAAAATCAATGAAGTAGTTACTTACCATCACCTGATATTTTTGTGCCAAAACTTATTTGAATATACTTTTTTAAAAATTGYGTGCCTTTTATAAAKCTTAACTAAGAAATTTGAGAGCTGTRGTGACAACTGTGGCCCTACTCCACCATTACAGAAACCAGTTTATGTGCTCTAGTGTACTGCTGTCTAAGTGCTCTGTGGAACAGTGACAGGATGTAACAAAGCAGAATTCAAAGATCATCCAGTGTTGTTATAGGTTACAGGATGGAAAAGACTGAGCATAGACAGATAYAAGTCAAAAGCAGTACAGACCTGAAATAAGTTGGTAGCTGAGTAATTGTTTTGTCAAAAATCCAGAAAACCGTAAATGACTGCAGGGTCCAAGTACAGAATCAAATTTATTGTGTGATTGGCATTTTGCCACCRGCAACATTTTTAGCTAAATTATTAAAGTGCAGTCAAAGATAAAATGTCTGAGAGTCTGAAGTGGCTGATACATGGGTAAGGCTGCAAGAAAAATTTATCTCTGATGATGATATACAAAGCTGGTGCATGAACAAGTAAGAAATTCAGTAATAAGGGCTGTCAATACAACACATTCCCCAAACAATAAAATCAATAGGACAAASAAAAGTTAAAGTTTTGCAGCACAAACTGATTTTGCACCTTTTAGCCTGAAGAAWGAATTTTCTCTTAGGAGGAACAGCCAAATATTTTTCCTAGGCAGTTTGGAAGTGCTACTGTTCCATATACTTGCGGTCCATAAAAAAAATTAATTCTGGGAAAAGCAATTAGCCTTCTAGGTTAATAAAATTATATTTTTCACCTGAATAGGCAACAAATTAATAACCTARAAGGGTCATAAGGAGATGAGAAAATTCGGAGAACTAGTGTTATATTGAGTAATTACAGCATAGTATGCCAGTCAGTCTCTGTAGGGAAATAACTCATTGCCACTGATTCACATTACTATGAATGAAAGATACATTGCTGAAAAATTTCACTTGAGGCAAAGGAGCTGTAATCCCACCCAGTCATGCAATCATGGACCAATTTAGGATACTCATATATATATAATTTGTATTTTCCACAGCCTTTTTTGTTGTCTGAGGAATTCTGTTGAGCTTTCCCAGAATGCAGTGTCATGACAAATAGCCTTTGTTCTGTGGTTCTCTCATATTTAAATGACAAATTTTGATTCAAATGGTACTAGTTGTCTGTTTTGGGGACCTCATAATAGTAAACTAAGAAAGGAKTTTTAGAGTATTCTGGTAACTCATTTTGTTCTTCTCCAACATACTCATTATATTCTGCAGCAAACAAAAGTTCAAAGTCCACTAGTTATGCCTTTTTGTTGGAATGAACTAGGTGTCAACAAGTTCTTATCTAGAACCAAGATAAAAAATTAAAGAAAATTCCTGTAAACCATGATTATTTATTTCTTTTATTGGAATACCTCATCTTCACTGAGAGCAACTATAATCCATGGGTATTTATTGCTATATATATTAAAAGCTTTTTCTTTGTTATAATTATTATGTGCTTCTAGTCAGTTTGGGYTGTGTTAAAAACGAGTCAGTTTCATATGAAAATATGTTTTTCATCCTTGGTTTTCTTTCTGAATTCTGCAAACGAACTAAATAGTCAATAAAATTCTTAGMTGATTTGGATTTCAACTAAAAATATATAGAGGTATTTTTTTCTCATTTTCTTAAGTAGGGAAAACGCTAAACTACTTTTCTAAAGAATACAGAAAATACAACAGCACACTGCAGTAAAACAAAGATATTCAATAACCAAAACATTTTGAAAATAAATAAAATTTGGATAAAAATGAATGTTTACAAAGTACAGAGCCCTCAACTGTAATGACTGTATACCAGTAACACTGTTAGATGAAGGAAGGTCTCAGAATGGAAAGCAGCATGAATGTAGGAGTGACTAGCAAGGAGGTATAGTAAATAAAAAATCAGAAACTGTTTCAACAATGAATTRCAGTTTAGGTCATCCTTGGCTGCCATACAAGGTACTTTCACTGAGAAAAATAGAAATGGGGGAAAGAAACTAAGACCCAGCAGCCAATGAAGTGGAGACTTSAGACATAATTCCTGGAAGGTTGTTAGCCTAACTTTGTTCATTCTTGCAAAAGATCATGAAAATAAGTATGTACCTAAACTCCCATTATCAAATGGACTGGATAATACTGAAATTCTGTTTTGGGTAAAGTAAATTTAGTTGAAATAACAAACAGGAAGTGCTAATTTAGAAACTGAAATCTCACTCTACCTTCTCATGAAGAGGAGCTGTGTACAATGATAACCAGTGTCATTGCAGAACTCTGTATGATGCACACGCAGGACACTGTTTTTYCCTGATTGTGATGAGAAACTGAATTCCAAATAATGATTTTCAAACCCAAAATCAGATATGAGGTAAGGCTTAAATGAAAGCTTTCAAAATAGCAATTTAAAATATTACATTTAAACAATTTCATAATTTTGAAAATCATGAAAAATATCTTTAGATTGAAACATAGTCTTTGAAGGCAAAAAAGTTAGAACAAATCTTTTACTTATGAAAAAATGATATGAAGTAGTTTGATATTCCTTTTTTTGTTAAAACATACGTGGAAATAAACATGCTTGGAATGCATATATTGGAAATAGGACATTATTTAAGGCAGATTAAAAGCTCATRTAATGTTAAAGCCATCTTTTCTGGCAAAAGGACCTGACTTATCAGGACTTGACTGATATCTTGGAGTCTACAACCTAATTWACATGTAGCAAAAATTCCTGATGTAAAATTACTTTTGGTACTGTAATCCCTCTAGATCATTAGATTGTTGCTTAAATATATCACATTATTCAAGTAGGCTGGCATTGGAAAATTCCTTGGACAAGATGAAAGATCAAAATCTGAAATTTTCAAGGAAATGTCTGTTAAAAAAAAAATCAATGAAAGGACTTGTCATCACGTTGAAAAAACTAAGCAAGGATGAGGCAGAGTACATTCTAAACAAAGGAAGAAATACTTCTATGCATGCTTCCCTGCAGAGACTCTCTGGAGAGAGCTATGCTACATTTCAGGGTTTCCTACAAACATGCTTGGTTGCTCATCATCTGTGTGGGCAGCATTCCAGATGAGAACATGTGGGAAAGCACAGTGTCTAAGCTTCATGTTAGTCAGGGAGGTTAGCCAAATGTCTGAAACTGATAACTGGGAGCAGGGCCAGCAAATTCTTGGCATTTGATATGTGGTTAGGTTTTTGGGGAACTAAGCCAAGGAAATCATTATAGGATGCATAGAAAAAAATCTACTGAGTGTGTTCTAAATAATGCTCTTGCTGTACTGCTGAGATATGGTAAGGATGGGTGAATTCAGCAGTCCTTGTCTTGGTGCAACTGCCATAAATTTTTATGAAAGTTTCATCTAATAGAAAATGCAAATTAATCTCTCATTGCTGTTTTGAATTTAATATACTGAGTGAAGATTTCTTCCCATTATGGATTTCTGATAATGCCTTCTTTTTTAGAAAAAAAATATAGTTATGGCAGTAAAGCATGTAAGCAAAATTTTCTTTTTAAAATCACAAGGGCACTATTATCTAAAAAAACCTTTTATCTTCTGTGCAAAATAATTTGTAAACTTAAATAKTACTGTTAAGATCAACTGACTCTTGTGATTGATTTGAGAAAGGGAAAAGGAGGACAGCTATGTGCTAGCATAAATAGACCAATCTCTTTTCAACTTTTTTGGTATTTTTTTTCCCCCATAATATACTGTACTATGAAGACCACCTTATTAGCATCAGACAGGTTGTGTAAGTACTGTCACTGGAATTCCCTTCCCTTCTTTAATTAATTAAAGTAGTAATTTATGTGTGTGTTTTATTACTTTTGTGGATGATCTATACATAAAGGATTCATATGTAATGTATATTCACATATAAGATATCAATTACAGCCAAAGTCTTAATGGAAAAAAGCAGTTCATGTGGACCTTCCAAATTCCAATATACTCAGAATATGTAGGAAAAAAATGGTAAGATTTTTAGCCTGCTGTCTTAAATTAGTCTTGACATTTTACTCTAAATAGATCTGACTTCCCCTATCAAGCACTACCTTTCTTTAATCATACAATTGCTATAAACAATTTAGTAAATCACTAAGTTTTGATTCTAGTTCCTTCTCCATGTATAGATTATTTAGTTCTATACAAGCACATGAAACACATTTTTTTATTCCCTGTAGAATCATTTTCTAATACAGCTCTTTCTAAGTRGAAGAAAACTGCTCCACTGATATTAATTTTACACTTTTTCACACTAAATGGTATTTACTGTAATACATAGTGAAATTCAAGAATGCAGCTCAGGAGTAACATTAACTGACAGCTATGTACTAACAGCATTTCATTATAGAAATGTCAACACAACACTTCTTGCAAGAGAAATCAACAAGCTGACTAACAACAATCACCTGCTTTTACCAGCCATTCTTGGAATTTTATAACTCTCTCTGCTTATTATAAAACTGTTACTTAATAACATTAGTTATAATTTTACAACTAAGGCCTGACTGGTTATTTTTGTAGCTACAGAAAATTTATTTAGCTTGCTCTATGGAGAACAAATAATGAAATTTCCCTTTATATGCTTAAAAMAGTATAAAACTACAGACTGAAGAATGAATAGTGGAAGTGGGAATAAACTGTGAAGGTACTTGACATTGACTTACCTGAAAAATCTTTTTAATGCAAATATTTTAATCTATTTTTTTCCCCAACTGACAGTGTCCGAAAGCAAATCTTAGGTGAAGATTGCTATTACACATTCCTGCTTGATAATCTTTGTTGAATCACTAAGTGCAAAAATCACTGACTTTGCAAAGATGCAGGTTCAAGCTGCTTTTCTGAGAGCAGTTGATAAAAGAAATTCAATTATGTTAGAGATAAGAGTCTACATTTTTCATACTGYGTTAATAGGGCCACAAAGAACACAATTCCAAGGGTTAGTAAATATGATTTCTGAGTCTACTAGTCATAAATATAGAACTATTTACACATACGTCTTAAAAAGTTTTACCAGCTTTCTAGTAATATTGAACCTCGTTTGAATAATAAGCAATTAGAATATAGAAACAGCCTCAGTGAGAAAACAATTTGCAAAGGCAATGATTTGCTTTTCCAAAATTGCCTCATCCTATCTTGGCATGTATATACTTTTTTTATAAGAGAACACTTATAGGTATTAGCAAATGTACATTTACTGTACACAGTAAATACACAATACTTCCTTGGYCACTCAAGAAGGAAAAAAAAGTCCTGTAAAGACAGACACACAAATTAACTTTGTAAGAAGATTTTATATTTCTATAAAATTTATTAACTAAAATAGTTTTAAAAATAATAACTTTTAGTACTTAATCTGGGAAAGGAACACAGCAAAACACTCAGGYGATGGACAGAAAATGCTCTGCCACTAGGAAGTAACAATATATAGTATTAAGGATAGGAGATACATTTTTAAAAATATCAATTCAATTGAAAATAATTTGCAAATTCACAGAAGAAAAATTCATCAATGTTTTGCTGAGATTAACTTAAGCCTTTATTTTTTTCTTGATTTCCATGGGAAAAAAAGTTCAGGGATTTGATTAATTGCTCTTACCAAATGAAAATAAACTGTTGAAGATTTGATGATGGGACTTTCTATTCAAGATCCAGATTTTAACATGCCCAACCTGGAGAAGGCCAATAAACACAAGAGGATATATTTGCWGTAAATAATATTATTTTCACAAATGTCAGAAAGAGAAAGAAAGAAATTGCATATTTCATTTGCCTAAATCAGTCTTGTCTTTACAATCCAGGATTTTGTGTTTCAGTGAAATAAAGCTGTTATCACAGTATTAAGATCTTCATCTTATTTGATTCTGGTTTTGTCTCTAAATCATGCTGTTTCCCCAGTCCAATTTAACACAAAGAAGAATATAGGGCATCATTTTATATTGATTTCAAAGTTACTTTGAACTACTGAGTTCAGTTGTCCAGGTTGGCAGCAATGAAGCTGTCAAGGGGAGTAGTAGGGTAATCAAAAAAGGCTTCAAGACTTTTAGTTGYCTGGTTGAAGGGACGGGAGCACAGATGATGTTCTTGATTCCTTAATAGCAGGGATGAATGCTGAAAGGAATARAAAAACCCATATGATCAGTAAGTGGCTTAAAGAAAGTTTTTTGATTATGGGGCAGTTTACACAGCACCAGGTCTGCTGAAGACAGATGGAGTTCACCTGTCTAGAAAGKGCAAAATGTTCCTACCTTATGAATTAGCAGAGCTGATTGAGAGGGCTTTCAATTAAGTTTGAAGGGGGAAGGGAATGAGACTAGGCTTGCTACAGATAAGCCTGTGGCTGTCAAGCCAGGGTCAGGGGGCAAAAYTGATAGCCCAGCATTTACTCTAAAGCACACAGTAAGGGTAACAAACAGAGGGAGCTGGAGGCCATTGTAAAGCAGGAAAGTCATGATGTAGTCACCATCATGGAAGTGTGGTGGGATGACTCACATGATTGGGGTGCTGCAGTCTGGGCCCAGAGGTTCGTGATGAACAGTGCTGCATCCAGCTGGCAGCCAGTCACCAGTGGTGTCCCTCAGGGGCCTGYGCTGGGGCCACTTCTGTTCAATATTTTTATTGATAACATGGATGAGGGTATTGAGTCTTCCATCAGTAAATCTGCAGATGACACTGAGCTGGGAGCGTGTGTCAGTCTGTTGGAAGGTAGGACCCTCCAGAGAGACCTAGAACATTGGATGGGTGGGCAGAGTCCAATAGGATGATGTTTAATAAATCCAAGCGCCAAGTCCTGCATTTTGGCCACAATAACCCCTGCAGTGCTCTAGTCTGGGGATGGTGTGGCTGGACAGTGCCCAGGTGGAAAGRGACCTGGGGGTGCTRGTGACAKCAGCTGAACATGAGCCAGCAGTGTGCTCAAGTGGCCAAGAAGGCCAATGGCATGCTGGCCTGGATCAGGAATGGTGTGGCCAGCAGGAGCAGGGAGGTCATTCTTCCCCTGTCCTCAGCACTGGTGAGGCCACACCTCGAGTGCTGTGTCCAGTTCTGGGCCCCTCAGTTCAGGAAGGACGTTGAGACGCTTGAGCGCGTCCAGAGGAGGCACCGAGGCTGGTGAGGGGCTGGGAACACAAACCCTGGGAGGAACAACTGGGGGAGCTGGGGTTGTTTAGCCTGGAGAAAAGGAGACTCAGGGGTGACCTTATCACTCTCTACAACTTCCTAAAAACKGGTTTTAGTCAGCTTGGTCTCTTCAGGGGTTGGTCTCTCTCTCCAGGCAGCACTGASAGAACAAGAGGACACAGTCTCAAGCTGTACCAACAGAAATAAAGGTTGGATATTAGGAAAATCTTTTTTAYGGAAAGAGTGGTAATTGTCTGCCCAAGGAGGTGGTGGAGTCACCATCTCTGGATATGTTTAAAGAAAGGCTGGATGTGGCACTCAGTGCCATSGTTTAGTTGAGGTGTTAGGGCATGGATTGGACTCGATGATCTTGAAAGTCTCCTCCAAACTAGTCATTCTGTGAATTCTGTGAATTCTGTGATTGTGCCTAAGTTATGGAAGACTGATATATTTTCTGGGAAGATGCTGATGCTGGTTCAATAGAATTTTTAGAAGGTTTTCTGACCAAACTTGAGTATCCTAGGTGTGCTTAAATACCTGAACATTCCAAAGGCCACTGTCTAGTTTACAGATACTGTCCTTGAACTTAGCRTACAGTGAAGAGTGAATTCACAGTATATGAACAATATTGATATAAGATAGCATAAAGATTCTTTAAGCCTTTTTAAAGTTATGACAAATGTATTTCTTCTTATGTAAGGCATTCTTTTTCTATGTAAATAAAATTTAATGACATTTACAAAAATGTTATTCATCTGAATATGAACGTGTTTATTCTTGTAGTTCAAGAATCTGCATCTAATCTGTTTCTCAAATGTAAATAACACCTGCAGTAATAAAATGAACCCATTTTTATTAGGCATTTTAAAAACACTGAAACAAAAATTAGAGAAAAACCCCACAAAACATATTTTATTTTGCAAGTAGCTATATCCAAAGCCTTGAAAAGTATTCTTGTCAGCTAACTAAGAAATATCTCCATAGAATCTAAGAAATCTAAGAATCCTAAATTGTAGAAATGTGATATTAAGGAAATCATAAACAAGATTAATGATTCTTTAATTTTATGAAATGAAAACTACCTATCAAGGATGGTAAAGTATTTGAAATTTTGTAATTTTACTACTAATAATTCTGAGAGACCCTTTAATATGTAAGTATMGTTTTTATAACTAAGTAAAGCATGAAAAAAACCCTCAGATTTTCAAGGGGAAGGGTGTTTAGTATGCTTTTTTTGGATTATTTTTGACTCATAAGATTTAATTTTGTATGTAACAATTCTAAAGAATATTGTCCCATTGAAGACATTAACTTGTATGTGAATGAAATGCTTTGCTTWGCAGAAAATATAAAAATAATAATCTGGGGTTCTATAGGGGTATKACTACATCCATTAAGTCTTACAGTAAATTTTCACACACAGTAATATGTAAACAGATAATTGATTTCTCAAATTACTTCAAAAGTTGAAAACACAGGCAACTGGTATATTAGTCATCTTTCTTGTTTCCGCACTAATGAGTGTCTTGACKGTTGAGAAAAAGGAAGGGTTCTATTCTTCACCAATTCCTCATAACCCAGACTATCTCCCCATCCTGACCAAAMCTCCTGTCTCTTGGCTTTCAAAAGSTACATGAACACCTCTCTAATGTGTAAATTAATGGCCTTTTGGAAGGGACTTTTTTCTACTCTTAYAGAAGAGTAATTATGGAAATGGATTGCTCTGTACTTAAAGATTGTATCTGATTTCTCTTTTACCATTCCAYAATGATATTTTAACTCTTCCTGCCCAGCATATCCAATGAATAAGGTAATTTTTTTCCTGTCAGCTTTGTRTCTCAAAAATAATTTCTGATTTGCTCTTGCTACATAGGAAACCAAGAAATGCATGTGTATACAAGATGGAAAAACAAAGTGACTGACMGGTTAAAAAAGATAGGAAAAGAATAGCAATTTTGGAGATTCTGTGTCTCTGCCTGTCATGAGAAAAATATTTAATGTGACTTAAGTGCAAAATAATTGCATGTCAATGAAGCTGATAGGAAAGGTACTGCAGCACTGTCATTTCTGTAATTGCTGGACATTAAGGAGTTGCTTTCTGCGAAGTTAAAATTCAGATCTTCTTSAAAAATAGGTCACGTATGTCAAATATTCCCCTAAGATTAGGTTCCAGCAATTACATGGAAGTGTTTAGTTATATGTTATTTTTTAAATCTTGTCTTTAACATTTAAATTATTTGGTCATAATTTGACACACATCTTAGATGACTTAATTCTTTCCAATATGATCTGAACATTTACAGATGTTTTCTTAGCCTGCTGTATTTTCTTATGTAATTTAGGTTTTATTAAATCAGACACTTAAAAATAACCAAACCAAGCAACTTTATATGTTCTTTTATTGCATAATATTTCTATATTATTATAAGGGAAAAATACTATATTTGACAAGGGGCATGGGAGGAAAGTGGATTTCTACCCATATTTCAAAAAYATTCCTTCAGGTATTAGTCTTTATGAAAAATATCTTCATACTTAAGAAGACAGCTGTTTACAATAAGGATCATTAACTGTGTTTATTATAATGCAACTTCTGAAAGCTTTGAAGATATTAAAGATGGTAAAGATTCATAAACTCAATTACAATAGCAAATAAGAAATGTAACATTCAGTTATACACCTAAATTCCCATGTTAGAAAAATCAAAGCTAGAAAACTATTATGATGTTTTGTCATTGTGTTATTCTGGATGTTTGTTTCTTGAAGGCTTCTATGTCCAGACAGACCAATGATAAAAAGCGTATTTGAATCTCAAAAATTGAGTGCCATAAAAGGTTTTCAAACACGAAGGAAAAAAATAACAGTTACTATTATAATTAGAAAAATATAGAAGTTTTAAAATAAAGGTCAAAATACATTCATAATGAGCATTTATATATGAACACACAGACTTTTAAAGGCATTATTTTGTTAAGGTCACATTTCAGACCTAACATTTTGCAATCAATAGAGTTCAGATCTAAACTYAGGGCCCCAAATGTCCTCCATTAACTGCAGATGGTGATGATTCAAAGAAATTTACCTTATGCTTGAAAAGTGTAAGCAGAAAAATACGGTCTGGGGGTCATATCCTATCCCCATCCCTGCCCCCACCCCCTCCCACCCCACCTTTTTATTTGCCTCTTGTCCTCTGGTACTGCAAAAACAAAACAGGTATCTATATAAGCCCCCTACACACACAAGTAAAAAGCCCAGTCTCAGGGAAATACCACCCTTTGCAACAACTACTTGCCCACCTGTTAGAATACTCACATAGGTCACTGGTGACCTCTTACTTGCACAGAATATGCCTAGCTCTTGACCTAACTGCAGATCCATTAGGGGAAAAAAAAACCTCAAAAATAATCAGTTAGGTATTGTTGACACTATTCTGTTCTATAATCTAACAGATCAGAAAGAAAATGTACTCAACATTTGAATCAATATTCCCTGGGAAGGGAGGACTATGAAAACCCTAGTGCTTTCGAATTTCAGGTGGGTATTGTTCTGGGAAACATTTTTATCAAAAATTTTATCTAAACCAATTGCTTGTATACATAAATAAAAATAAGTACTGTAGAAGGTTCTGCCACTAGATCTTAAGAGATTTCTTTGACATAYAACATCAAGATCCAGGGGTTTACAGGAGTGAAAAAATTGTCTCCCATCTTCTCTCACAGGAGCAAGAGAAGCCTGCTGATATTTTAGCTTGAGAAATAACAGACTTCATGACTTCAGTTGAGTTTAGCCAATCAAAAGCTCTGAACATTAATATGAACAAACTTCATCTCTGTACTTCAGCTRTACTATTACTACACATTTTGAGGTGCAAATTCCTCGATTCATGGGACTGCAGATCCACCACTTCTTACCATTCCCACTGCTTTGATAATTTTTGCTTTCCATCCCACACCTTCTGCTTGCTTACCTGCAAGAAGAAAAGTGTTTTCCTGCATACGTGCAGAAATTATAGTAAATGTTGGAGAGATGTGCAAAAAGGAGATATGGCAAAGAAGTAGGATGGTATTTACACATATAATTGCAGCATAATCCACTTTAAAAATGCAGATTAGCTGACAGAAATTTAATAAATTCCTTCTGCTCATTTATGATAGTCAAAGACTGCATCAGTGTGTAATTCAAAGGAACTGGATAATTTCATAGTACACTGCGGAAAACTGACTTGGCATAGTTGACTTACTGACACCAGCTATCCTCCTGCTGTCACTTTTAATTCTCTATAAACAATTGTCTCTAACATCCCCTACTGCCAGAGACAATTCACACTCTGTGAATGATGGGCATCACTCAGGACAATAGTATGCATTTTCTCATATAACACTTGAAAACTCAAARGGTTAAACCAATTGACTAAAATGACAATTTGGGTTTCTAATAAAAAGATTTATCTCCAATTATAATATAGCTATAAAACATAGCTACATTTCTATGAAATAGAATGTATGCCTGTACTTTTTTTTTTTAATCTGTACATTTATATGTATACCTGTGCTTTKTTCCCTGGTTAAGCATATTCAGATTTTACTTGCATGTCTTCTCTGCAGGGAACATATATAATAGATAAATATATATATATACACATATAAATAAAACTAAGCAGGGCCAAATACTTCTTCTCAGAAGTTTTTCTTTTTGTGCTTGCCCTATTATTTTCCTTTTTATTATCATTTTAACTATGTAACCTTCTTATGGCAACTATAAGTTTCAAAAAACCCARTATATTGTTAAATTCATTTTATTCATGAGGTAAGGCCACAAAAAGCTAACCAACCTGCTAGTGAAAAATATGCTACTTCTTCTTAACAGTGTTTATAGATAATAGTAACTCATAGCCTCATTTTCCATCCTAATTTTTCCATTTTACATCACAGTAAACGTCTTCATATCAGTGGATTTGTACAGAATGGACATATCCATAAAGATTAAGAGTCAAAACCAAGTCTACCATAGTAGGTATTTATAACTTTTGTGAGAGAGAGAGAAAGAGAAAATAAGAAATTTCAAAAGATATAAAATAATCAGCTAACTTAGGTAATTTTATTCRTCTGAACCTGGTTCCATGAAGTGAAAATATGAAATCTGTAAGAAATTATGAAAGCAAATCACTTATAAACAGCACCAGTCATTCTATTACAATACATATATTTTACATATCCCTGTAAGTACCTGTACGAGCTGAAAAAGGCAGCCCATACTCACAATCTCACACAAAAGCCGCAGTGTTAAAAAAATCAACTGTAACTTTGAATACATGGTGTGCTTGTTTCAGACACTGATCAAGTCACAACAGGGGCATAGTTCTTAGGCAAAGGATATAGGCTGCAGAAGTGAAAGGGACCCTCCAGGAAACAGTTTTAATGAGATGAACAGCTATTCTCAAGGTACAAACTGGGGCTCTCCCTGCACATACTCTTTACAAATTTTCAGCTTACTTGATGATATCTTTGAAAAGGAGTAAYATTTTTACTGAAAAAAAAGAGGGGCTTTAAATATCTTTTCATATYGTCATGTGTTAATTTGTATTGGAAATACTATTCTAATCTGCATATTAACTGAGATATTTGCTTGCCGAAAGAAAAAGTTTGAAGGGAAACAGCGTCTCAAAAGACTGTGTGTTTCTCTTTAGGAACAGTTGCAAATTACAACCGTAGCACTAAACAGGAGGATCCCCTAAAATAACCAGTCTCTGTTCTTTTCATGACATACTTGTGATGAGTTCTCAGAAAAATCTAAAGACCTAATTATCAATGAGAAAGTGTGAGCAAAAAGCAATGTCTGTGAAACTGAGTTTCTTAGAGCAAAAGTCTCCACRTGGCCCAGAAGCTGTCAATAATAGACCTTACTAATATTAGGAGAAAGCTTAACTGAATTGATTTCAGTAAAATTAGTTAATTTTATGCAGCATGGATATGAAACATGATGTGTTAGAAGTGATAAAATCATGCTGACATATGGAGAGATTTCAATCTCTTTTGTCCATGCCATATTTTGATGTCTGGGAGTTTAGCCAAATATAATTTTGTGACAGCTGCCAAATCAGTGGGAAAATATCACAATCAGATCTAGATAACTAGTAACCCCATCTTTGGTCAAGCCAAGATTATCCATCCCATCCCTGGAACTGTTCAGCCAGGTTGGACGGGGTCTTAGACAACCTAATCTGTTGGGTGGCATCCATGCCTAGGTCAAGGGTGGGCTGGAACTAGATGATTTTTAAGGTCCCTTCCAATGCATTCAATGATTTTGTGAACTACYGCAATCAATTTAAGAGCCAAGAGCTTCTTATCCTGAAGCAGAAGCTGTTAACTGAATTGAAAAAAAGGAGCTGTTCTAGATAATTTTAATTTCATTCTGATCTTCCAATAGAGTATATTGCACTGTGCTTAGGGTTTTGTTTTTGTTTTTTTTTTCTCTGCCTGTCTGTTACTTATCTAATTTATGTATGTGGATGTTTGTAGAAGTGTAAATATGAAATTTCTCGTTTAGGTCAATTTATAGTCAATTATAAGACTGTATTATACTTCATTCTGTTTCTTTCAATAAGCAGCAAAAGAAAAAAGGATACTAAGAARGTCCTTGGCATTTTACACATAATAAAAATTCAACAAATAAATTTCTACTTTAGTATAGCACTAATTTTATGATGTTGTCTAYTTTTGTCTTCCACTTCTCCTATACCTTGGAGAGGTATTTTTTCATGATATTTTAATATTCATGATCATCCTTTTAAAGAGATTTTTTCCCTCTTAACTTATAAGTTATCTCAGTCTCTTTTCCTAAACTCCTAATATGTTCTGATCTTGATTAGCCTTTCAATAAGTATTATCTGATCACTAGTATGAAAGATATAAAAATCTCATGATAGTTCACATGGTAACTTTGTACATATTTCTCACTATTTCCCATCTCAGATAAACCCAGAAAAAGAATATACTCTTAATTTTTCACTCCAATTTTCAGAAGGAGATGYGCTCTAGCACCAGGATAGAATTAGATTAGTGACTTCCATAAACAGTATGATTGTCTTTTGCACTTACAAAGCAAAGAACAATCTAGGCTTAACTTAGCTTAATTTACTGCATTTTTTTAAACTTTCCCTTTTTAATATGATGGCATATAATATTTTTAATATGATATGAAAAAGGCAATCCCCTCCAAGGTTTCCAAATTTCTTTTTGATTCTTAAAACAGATCAATTTGTATACATCCATAAAATTTTACTATCAAACAAATCATCCAGCCCGAGTGACCTTGACCCATGCAGGAGCTTTAAAAGGAAAAGCAAATTGTACCAGTGGGTCACTTGTTGCTGTGGGGGATGGAGGCACTCAACAGCTGATTTGTTTTTTTTATCTAGGGAAGTCAGTTACTTCATGAGGATTCACATGCAGAACATGAGAGAGAGATAGTCAAAGCTTGTCTGTCACCCTGACTGGTAATCCTTCATGTCCTCCTTGTTGGAACCACTTTAAAAGAGGCAACCTGGAGCATCACAGATGTGACTACAGAGATCTGGAAGAAATAACCAGGACACTGGGATCCAGGCGATATCATCCTGCATCCTGCAGGTGACAGAAGAGGGTGCAAAAGGAAGGTACACAGTAAGAAATATGACAAACGCATTCCCAGCTTAAAAATCTGTAGTTCAAAAGGATAGATGAAAGTTTGGGACATTTAATTTTTTATGTAATACTGATGGGTGGTCACAAATAAATTACAGATGACTCTCCAGTGAAGAAATTTGCTTTCTATGGTTAACGTGAATTCTCATGAAAAAACGTAGTAAAAAAATTGAAGCATTCAATCCTTGAGAAACAATATATTAAAAACATTAGATAAAACCACCATCAGAAATCTAGATAATACTACACAGGAAAAAGAATATATATTYTTTTTCATTTTTGTTTTGAAARGAGACCAACTGATCAATATTGGTATTTTAGCTTTGATTTTACATCTTGAAGGCAAGAAGTTAACTTCACTAAGAGGCCCATAATGGCAAAAAAATTGTGTTTGAGCAGAACAACTTTAATTTGTTTCCAATTTCCTTGTTATTTGGAGCAAAAGAAATACTATTTGTCACCTATTTCATTTGTTAAAATTGCTGTGAATTTAGCTTTTGTCAGTTTGCCAATCTAGAACTACTTTACAGGAGGTAGGAGGTTTATCTTGTAACATCAAAAAGATGCCTATGATAACATATATTTTTGTTCACATTAAGTAGAAAATTGAAGTATGAACATTTCCAAAACGGGCTTAAGGTAATTTTCTTTAAAGTACTTTATTACAACCCAGAATTCCTACACTTTTATGAAAATTGATTAATTATTATGGGTTTTTTTCCCTTCCCAGCAACAAGCATATTAAATCTAGTAAAAAGGCTGAACATAAAGCAGCCTTTCCCCCCTGCCCCCRCCATGGATCCTTTGCTTCCTTTATAAATGATCTAGAACTACAGAACTGGACAGGAATTTGTGTTGAGTAAGGGTGAGATTATCGGCATAAAAGATTTTTTCCATACAGCTGCATATAATCTCATATATATATTTTTTATATATATAATTATTTATATATAATATAAAATTATTTTTCCATGAACCTGCCACTGTTAGCAGAGGCTAACAGATCTCCATCACCATGGTTTAGATGGTAAAGCATGCCTCAAGGAGCAACAGAAAAGAGATAGTGAGACATTGCAACATTGCAAAAATTAGTTAAAAATATCTAAAGAGCATCCTATTTTATACTTGCAAAGTGGTAGCAAGGGATAGCTATTTAGCGGGTTTTTTTTCTGATATTTTTTGTTATGTTAACAGTATTCCATTGACCAATAAATTACTGCAGGAGCTTGATGACTACTTAGGAAGTCACTCAAAGATTGAAGATGATTAAAAAGATGAGGATGTTCTGACACCGCAGATAGTAGAGAAGTTGAGGACAAAAAGCCCACAAAGTGGAAAGGTTGYRTTGAACACTGCATTCCTTTACAAACAACAAACTATTACGGGGAAGAGGAGGATGTAAGAATTCCCCTCACCATGGAGGGGGTGCACCCCACAGTAGCAGGGGCTTCCATATTAGGGAAGGATTTGGGTTCCCTCTTTGTCTCATTTATGAGGTAAAAAAATAAAGACTTAATACTTTTCTTACCTTATTTGGCCATGTGCCAGCACAGAGGCWCCTGGTTGGATCWYTGGAGCTGTACCTCAAAACCTGYTGCTAWTTCTATTGGGCAGGAYGCCAAGAGTCCTGCCTTAGTTGGTACATACTTAAAGAGCTCACAAAGGGCCTAGTGGCATTTTTGGGGCATTGTAGTAGGTGCAAGGATCCTCCTTGCACCTGGCACGGCTTTTCTCTTATCTTCTCTGTTTGTTATTTCATCTTAATTGACATGTTTTTGCTTTTCAAACACCTCCACTGATGCTGCCTCGCATTTTTAAGCCTTTCTTGGGCTGCTGGCCAATCCCAGAGGTGACTGGCCTGAGAGGGGTTCATAATACCTGGCTCCCTGTGGCTGTGTCAGAGGAGGATGAGGGGCAATAGCCTTCAGTTTTTTCCCTGTTGAAGAAGTATTATGCTACTAGTACAAATGTGTTATCTCCAAGGAATGTAGAAAATCGATTTCACTACCTTATGCATGAAACTCTTTGACAGAACTAAGAACTTTCAAAGTGTTTTCCCAGTAGGWAGAAAATAGAGAAATGTCCAGAATAACAAAATCAAGTAAAATGGATGATAAGCCTTACTGCGCCAATACCTAAAAGAAAAGTATATAATTAGTGAAATTGTTTTAAMCTTTCAGTGTGATTCTGGCCAGAAAAATAAATCACTGGTTTTGATACACTCAGTTTATTCCCATCCTGAAAGTCTTGGTTCAGCTACATAGATTTATGTTCCAGTTGTGTCTATGAATTTTCTCATAGGAATATAGCTCATATCTTTATGGCTACTATAGCATTGTTCTTGTTTGAACCAACTCTAAAACATCACAGTTCTGTTGAGACTTTTTCCAGTTTCCAAAACATAGGAAGGATGCTTCGCTTCATGAACATGATCATTAGCAAACATTATCTAAAGATGTGTTAAGAAGTATTTCCCTTTTCTTTATATTCCTTTATAAGTCCATGGTTTGTAATAGAAAATACTTCAATAATAATCCTTTTTGTAATGAGTATTTGGGGCTCAGATAATCAATGAAGTATCTAGGTTATTTTAGAATTTTTAAACACTCAGGTCCCATTATCAGGTACAACATCTTCTTGAACTTACCACAWGCAACTATTAAACTAGTTGTTTCAATTTKATACAACTGAAGGCACTGTTTTGATCTCCTTTTCATTTCCCAGATAGCTGTATTTCCTTTGAAGCTGCTGATTGAGCTACAAATACACAGCTGGTCTTTGTTCTCTATTTCCCAATATATCCAGATTAGCTGGAACTAATAGCTATAGTTCTTGCTACGCTTCTGGTCTACTGGTGGATGTTGAGAGATCATGTACAAATTGGCCAAATGCTCAAATCTCACATCAGAAAATCTTTCAGCCCAAGCAGAGTGATAGCTGTAATTACTACTATGCTATTTTTCTGTCTTCTGTAGCTGTAAACCTAAAGCAAATGGATGGTTCAATTATGTTGGCCAGTATAAGTTAATTATGTTTTTATTTAAAACTGATCTACAGTTTTAAATAAACTGTACATAAAAKAATGATACAAAATATATACATGAATAATGTATGATATATAACTTWAGATAATTGAATTTACAAATTAATGTTCATAAACTTCTTATACTGAGAAGTCAAAATATAGAAAATATTATATTTCTTATACTTCTCATAGAAAACCCTACAGTCAAATATTTTTCACATTGAAAATTGGATGAAGTAACTTCTCCAAACTCTCTTGGCAGTCAGCATCCACTGCCACTGAAATGGAAAGGTTTTTCATCAGTTTGTATGGAATCAGTTTGAGAAAAGTAAGTTGCTTATCTATTTAAACAGCTTTCACTGGTCTAACTAGAAGCACTCTACAAAAATATATATTTCTATTGACTGGTTTGTATATATAACATAAATTAAAATATTTTATCCCTTTCCACAGTTTACTTAAGCTTTGCATWTTAAGTTTAATTCAAAACACACATTATTTTAGCTTGTGTAATAACAGACAAAAATGATATGTATGTCTGAGGCAGTGGTATATTTTGAATATGAGCATGTAGGTTCTTGACTTCATACAACATTAAAACTTAGATGTTTTACATCACAATTAATTCAAGTTAGAAACTGACAGCTGGGCATTTATATTTTCATGTGAAGCCTTGAWCATTTATCGACTAATGAAGATTGACAAGAAGGAAAAAAAAATTCCTCTTTTTTCATCCCAAATAAAATAGCACTTACCCTCCTATAACAAAAAGGCTTGCAAAACAATCACTTTTCTAAGTAAACCCAATGTGCAGCTACAATTTGGGAAAAAATTATGTCTACAGAACAGCAAAAAATACCAATCTGAACTTTGTCACTTAAGAATCTAACATTGTGGCAATTTGTCGATAATTTCTAAATTTGTCTAAAAAGGAAATAAATCACAAGGATAAAAACCTAAAATTTATTGAATTTTAAAATTTAAAATCTATTTATATACTAGAATAAAATTTATATTAAAATTCAAGTCCTCAGTGGTCTCTCAGTGTGGTACTATTTAACTACATGGTGGCTTTAATGGTGCCAGAAACTTCCCTTCCCTTTGAGACAGTAATTAATCAAAAAAATRTTTTCATRTATAAAAAAACCTGAATAAGAATTTTCTGCTACTAAAATACAGCTTTTATAAAGAAAGTCCCAGAGACGGGTAAGCAAAATAGTCAGCATCACCTAAGTCTATTAAAACGGTATGAATGCCTGCCTTCTTGAAAAAGGCCATAAATTCACAATTCTTCACATCAATAAGCATCTACAGTGAACTGTAAAGCTGTTTGAGTTAACATGAGCTAAGTTACTGTTGTGGAGTAATTATACATCAACTACTTCCACAKTTTTGTAGAAGTGGGGGATGCAAAACTATTTTGGCAGCACTTGTTGATTCCACAGAAATATTTTCTTTCTAAGATATTAATGGGCTGAATAAGCCTGATGATTTTGGGGGGTTTTGTGACTGGATGTCTTTTTGTTTGGTTTTTTGTTTGTTTTGGGGTTTAGATCTAGTGCATATGAGTTATCCATGAGATACTTCAGCGGACATATTTAATTTCTCCATAAAAAATATTGTGAAGGAAATACAGGATAGACATTTTAAGCTTGTCAGGTGTTTAGTAGTAATTTCCATTATAAGCCCTACATGTATATTTGTTTTATCYCTCTCTTTGACTAGTTTTTATTGACTTTTATTGTTTTGTTAGTTGCTATTCTCAGGAAAAGTCTCGTTCTGTCTTTGACCATCATTCACTGTTAAAATACTGTGTTTAAAAACAATTGTGATCATGTTCAATTCCCTACCTCTGTAGCTTTTCAAGCTCTTTTTAACTTCCACAAGCTGTTGCAATTTTTGGAAGAAACAAATCAAAGAACCTCATGAAACCTCAGTTTCGTAAAATTATTCGTAAATAATACTTTTAATGCGGCTTGGTTTACTGTAACTAAAAGCTCAATGTATCTGTATAAATAACTGACTCATCCTATCTAAGTCTTAAGTTCTTTTGCAGTTAGGCTTTCTAATTCTCATTTGCATTTTAAACCATGGCAAAGTTCAAACTCACATTAAAATTTTGGAAATTTAATTCCCTGTTGAATTATTCAACTTCTTAAGATACTGTGGTTATTTTAATAGCTTYGCTTGTTACTGTGAACCAAACCTTCTTTCTTGTCTTAAATGTCTCAAAACGTAGTTCAAAACAAAATAAACRGAGAACATTTAATTATAGGGGAGCAGAAAAAAGCTTTCTGACTAGAATTAGTATTCCTGGAAACAGGGTTTTTTTAATGGAAATACTRCTAGAACCTGACAGTACTTGTGCTGCAACCTGGACAATATTACGAGGAGCATTATGCATGGAAGACRTACAGTTTTATGCTCTAGAGTACCCACAAACCAGCAAGGTATTCTCCATAATTTACTCTTATGAGTTTAAATTTCAAATTAATTTTACAAACTTAATGGTTTGGGAAATTATCATGGGAAACAATAATTTAGAGTTGACCTTTTTTGAGCTACCCGTTACTTGATTGGTTTAGCTAGCAGTGTCTTTAATTGAATTTGTCAGCAACAAAAATATGTGTGCTGACTTAAATTYTATAATTATTGTTATTACCTTAGATAAAAATTTAAGCAGGCAAAAAAAGAAAAGAAGGGGAGTAGAACAAAGTCACCTACAGCAGTATCAGAGAATAAATGTCTCAATGAAAAGGTTTTAATACTCATTGCTTCTTTAGAAATATATTTCTGCATTAAAACAAATTCTGACAAATATTTGTCATTTAGTGAAAAAAAAAATCACAAGCTATAACATGAGATGATGTGGGTAAAAAAATATTATGTGTGCTGTTTYCTTAGCCAAAGCTTCATATTATCATCAGAAAAAAAAAACCCAAAAAAACATTTTTAAGTTCAATCTCGAATTCTGCAAATCTTGGCTGTTGTTTACAAGTTCAGAAATGTGCAAGGTGCTGCACAAGGGTGTGGCCCCCTAGTACCCACAGAGACACACAATCACCTCCTGCAGTGCTGCCTCCAGCTCTGGGGTCCCAGCATAAGAGAGACACAGAACTGTCAGAGTGAGTCCAGAGGAGGCCAGCAAGATGATCAGAAGGATGAAGAACTTYTGCAAGGAAAGGCTGAAAGAACTGAAATTGTTCAGCCTGGGAAAGGGAAGGCTTTGGGGAGACCTAACTGAAGCCTTCCGGTACCTGAAGGGAACCTACAAGAAAAGGGAGAGAAACTATTTACAACACCATGTAGTGACAGGGCAAGGGGGAATGGCTTCTAACTTCAAGTGAGTAGGTATAGATTAGATATTATGGAAAAAAATCTTTACTATGAGGCTGGTGAGGCACTGGAACAGGAAGCCCAGAGAAGTTGTAGATGCCCATTTCTGGAAGTGTTACAGCCAGGTTGGATGGAACTAGATGGAGAAAGATGGCCTAGTGAAATGTGTCCTTATCCATGGCAGGGGGTTCGAACTTGATGTCATTTAGGGTCCCTTCCAACCCAAATCATTCTATGATTCTATGAAATACAGAGCTCTTCTTTGTACAAAGAATTATAGGAGTAACAACAATACCTTTTTTTTTTTTTTAATAGAGATCTTCTGAAAATCAACCAGACAGCTGAATTGATATAGAAATGCATTATATCAAAAAATGAAATTCATTTCCAGATAACTAAGTTCTCACCTCTAAATATYAAAAAAATAATTTGGCATTGATTTTTGAGGAGGGAGTTCTGGGGGTTTGTTTGTTTGCTTGTTTTTAAAGTATCTCTTTGTCATTAAATCATGTTGCAAAGAGAGGAATCATTAAATGTATCACTGTCTTCTAGTCTGAAACTTTTTTTGTAGAATAAAACAGCAGTTTCCTTCAAATGCACTGGTTTTTTCACCCCACCGAACAAACTTTTTCATAGTTTCTTTTTAATGGTGTTTTGCCTAATTTCCTGCCATAGAAGTAAAGGGAATTTTACATGGCATTTCTAAAGAAAAAAAAACTTGAGGAAATATTACATTCACCAAGAGAATTGAATGCATGTGAAATTCTCTCTAACTCCAACTCATATACCAAAGTGAATTCAGGATCAGGCCTTCTGATTTTCCTATATATGATTTCTTTTCCTATCATCATTACTGCAACTTTTCCCTTTGTAACCTAATGTATAGTTTAATCTGGTTATTGAGACATAAAATCACTGTATACTATTAGGAAAAATCAATGTTTACTGTATTTGGATAATATGGGACTTATCAGAAACATTAAAATAAAGTAAGTACCAGTCAGACTACTCTCAACAACTCTTTTTCATGCTCCACTAGTCAATATGAAAGAATTATATGAAGTGGCACACAATTAATGACAAAAACTTTTAGATCAGAACTTTATATCCAAAGTCATTCTTCTTCTCTCACATTTCTGGACTTATAAATCTTTTATTTTGTTTTAAAAAATTCAACAAATTAGACAAACTCATTTCAATCTGTGAGGCTGAAAAAAACCCAGAAGTGCTGTTGCATTACAGTTTTAGAACTGTCACCATAATTGCTAACCTAAATTATAAGCGATTTCTCCTAATTTGAGAACATCCTATTTCAGGGAAATAGGGTTATTGCTATTGCCCATAAAATAGCAGCTTATGTATAAGAGGCCTTTTGTTATAAGTATGCAAAACTTCTGGATTTGGGTGGGGTTTTTTGTTTGGTCAGATTTTGGAGGTTTTTTTGGTTTGGTTTGGTTTTGAATTTGGTTTTGGTTGGTTTGTTTGTTCGTTTTAAAGTTTGAGAGAACACCGTATCTAACAAGATGCTACACTTTTCAGGAAAAAAGTAATTTATGGAAGTTTTTAAGGCATGACCTAGCACAAAGAGCAAATATAGAAAAAGAGTAGAAATTTAATGCTGTAAATAGAAAATACAAATATTAATCTGAGAAAAAAACGTTTGCTGCCATTCAGAAATTTTAAAAGGTTTTTTTAGCAAATTAAAAATTAAAAGTAGTATTTTCTTGATATATTGGAATACTGCATCTTGTATTAGAGTATCTATAATAAAACATTTTCTATTCTGCAGGTTTTTTCAAAAATCAATATGTACAAGTAATAGTTGCATAATGAAAATGTGGAAACTATAGATTTAAAAAACTTATGCAGGATCCCAGGTATTGTAATGGCATAACTTCAACTTCTTAGGGGCTTGCTTTGTACGATGGCTGTGAATTTCATTACACAAGTCATGTCATACATCGCAGTGACATAATTAATTTAAATACTTTCTATATGATAGCATATTCCTTATCAGAAACATATTTCCATTCACCTGTAAAGATGAAAGCATGTGAAGACAAACACTTTGAATGAATTGCTTTTGCCAAGCACTGTTATTCTTCAGCCCAAAATAGGTAAATAACAGAAAAATCTACTGTTCATGGTTTCTAGTACAACGTCAGTATTGTATTGTCAGAGGATTCAGATGTAACAGCAACCTGCTTATTTTTAAACAGTAAAAAGGCATTTTTATACTTCCAAGTTGTCATCCATTACTATAGGAAATAAGAACTACAATCATGCATTCAACAAGAGAAACTAAGTATAGTTGTTTACAGCATGAAAGGATGTTGAAAGCACAGAGTAAGTCGACAAAGAAAAGGATTTTTGCGTTTTTGGAATCTTGAATATTAAATCAATTGTTAAGTTATTTTGTACAGATTTTTCTTGCTAAGCTTCAGAAAAAAGTCAGATCTGTCTTATCTTTTTAACATAAATGTTGCCAACTATTGGGTCACTCAACATTGCTATTCCTGTTTACTGAAAGACTAGTGAAAATATGCAGTCATCTTAGATTTGTTTTGAATTTTTTATAAAACAGAAAAGTTGATTAAATTTATCATATATTTGCTAACATAAAGAGAGAAGTATACATGGTATTCTGCATTATAATGATTCACAATGGCATATGTTATWCAGAATTTTATTATAACACTTAAAAATCTAAACCAAAGTTTAACATCTGCAGTTACAGTGTGAGTAGTTTTCCTGCTTTTCTATTTTGGAATGCCTGATTTAACTAAAGTACTGCCTCAAATGACTGCTTCAAATGTGCAAGTAAAACATAATCTAAATGATAGTTTAGTAACATTTGTTCCTCCAAAGAAAATAAATTTTCTCCCAGGATCTGACCAGGAAATAATAAAAAAGGAACATGTGGGARAGTAACTGCACACTATTCACTAATTCTCAATAGATGCAATACTCTGAAGAATCCAAATAACAACACTGAGCGCTATAGAAGTAGTAAAAGTGCATCTGAACCCAAAATTGGAAAGATAAATGAAAGAAATTACTCTGGATGCCTTCTCTTGAGAAGCTTCATATTGTATTTCATAGCTTCCATAAGGTACAACATAATTTCAGCCTCTGTCTATSGAAAGTTTATCACTGTCCTAGATCACATGGTAATTAGTCTTACTTTTACAGGTAAAACCTACTTTCACAAAGATAACTGTACTAATCTATAAAAAACAAATGCATTATAAAATACACTTCTAGCAGATTCCTGGAAAATACTGATCATAACTTCCTGTTGCAGGTAATGAAGGATCCCAAAAGCAATKTGCTGCTTATCCTCATAGTAACAAATATGAAAGGCTTTATTKAYRATGTGAAGGTTGGGTGCAGCCTTGGCTACAGCAACCATGTGATTGTGAAGTTCAGTACTGAATGAAGAGGTGTCAGGACAGTGAGTAAGATTACAGMCATAAACTTCAGGAGAGCTAACTTTAGCCTCTTTGGGGAACTTCTTGGAAGAATCCCAGAGGCCCTGTAGGGAAGAGGGCTTCAAGAGAGATGRTCGATTCTCAAAGATCAGTTCCTCCAGGCTCAAGTGTGATGCATGCCAATGAGAAAGAAATCAGGCAAAGAGGGCAAGAAACCTCTGTAAATGGAAAGGAGACCCTAGTAACAGGATGTAGACAAGGCAGAGTTATTCAATGTCTTCTTTGCATCAATCCTTACTGATGAGACCAACCTCCAAGAATCTCTGACCCAGGAGACAAGGTTAAATGACTGTTGGATGGAAAACTTCCCCTTGGTCACAGAGGATTGGGTTAGAGTCAGGAAAACATGATATCCACAATTCCATGGGCCCTGATGGGATAAATCCACAAGTGCTGAGAGAGTGGCTGACATTCTAGCCAGACCACTTGCAGTAATCTTTGAAACTTTGCTWCAATCAGGAGACCTGCATGAGAATCCTCAGCAATACAGCAAATGTGCTCCTGTTCTTCCAAAAGGGAATGAAGGAGGAGGGCCCAGGCAACTGAGTCAGCCTCACCTCAGTCACTGGAAAGGTGATGGAAGTGAGTGCCTCATTCTGGAGTCTGTCTACCATGTGGAAGGCTAGAAGCTGATCAGGAGTCAGCATGGATTCACTAAAGACAAATCATGTTTGAACAACCTCATTGCATTTTGTAGTGAAAGAAGTAACCAGATTAATGAGAGCGCAGTGGGTATCGTCTACCTCAACTTCAGCAAGACTTTCTACACTGTCTCTCACAACATGCTCATAGGCAAAGCCAGGAAGTGTGGATTAGATTAATGGACAGGGAGGTGGACTGAGAACTGGTGGAATGGGAGATCCCAGGGGGTTGTAATCAGTTGTGCAGGGTCTGGCTGGTGTCCCCAGGGTTCAATACTGGTCCAGTCTTGTTTAACTTGTTCATCAATAGCTTGGATGCAAGTTATTGATGCAAGAGGCTGATGTCTCCTCAGCAAGATCACTGATGACACAAAGCTGGGACCAGTGGCTGATACCCCAGGGGATTGTGTAACCCTTCAGAAGGGCCTTGACAGGGATGAGAGATGGGCAGAGAGGAACTGTCTGAAATTCAACAAGGGCAAATGCAGGGTCCTGCACCTGGGAAGGAACAACCCTGGGCACCATCACAGGCCGGGAGCTGGGAAGGAGCTCTGCAGACAAGGACCTGGGGGTCCTGGGGGACAAAAGGATGWACATGAGCTAGCAGTATGTCCTGGTGGCCATGAAGACCAGTGGTTTCCTGGAGTTTATTAGGAAGAACATTGCCAGCTGTCAAGGAAGGTGATCCTGCCCCTTTATTCAKGCCTGGTGAGGCCACATATGGAGTGCTGTGCCCAGTTCTGGGCTCCTCAGYRTAAGGGAGACATGAGAGATCCCAGAGAGGGCCCAGTGGAGGGCTCTAAAGATGACTGAGGGACTGGAGCACCTCTCTTACAAGGAAAGGCTGAGACAGTTGAGTCTCAAAGAGCCAATTGTGGGGGGGACCTTTTCAATGTCTGTAAGTATCTGAAGGGAAGGTGATAAAAGGATGGAGACAGGCTCTGCTCAGTGGTGCCAAGCAATACAAGGCAAAGGGCACAAACTGATGCACGGGAAGCTCCACCTGAATATGAGGAAGAGCAGCATCACTGTGTGGGAGACTGCATTTAAAGAGATTGCCCAGAGAGGCTGTGAAGACTCCTTCACTGGAAATATTGAAAAAACATCTGGGTACAATCCTGTGCAAGGTGCTCTAAGAYGGCCCTGCTTGAGCAGGGAGGTTGGACCCACTGTGATCCTTTCCACTCTGACCCATTCTGTGATTCTGTGATTATCAATTAACTACATGAAAATGCATAAAAATCAACTTAATTTAGAAGCATGCTGATTTTACACATGTAATCACTGCTACTTTCAGACAATAACATCTTTTTTTTTAAATGTAAGAATTCCAATATATAAATTTGAAAATTAAAACCAGAACAGTAAGAACAAAAAACCATTCAAATWTCCTAAGCAAAAGGATTTAAACAAGGTATTATTTATTTTTATTTAATGTTTCTAAACTGTATTGTTCTCTGCCAAGAATACACAGAGGGAATATAGACTCTTTTGCTGTGAAGTTTTGTTCAATTTCACAAAAAAMATTTCAGACAAAAAGGTGTTCTCTATGAATTATGAATTAATCTTTAGRTATACTAAACCCTAACCAGGCAATAAAGTATCTCAAAACTGCACAGGATCTTAAAATKGCTTTTGTGAAACAATCAATACCTTAAATAATCCTAACATGTAARAAAATTGGTGCATATGTTCACTAATTTTTGAACTCATTTTTATACTATATAGATACCATATTTATAATAGAAGATTGATATCTATGAATAACAACCAGTTGCACTAAATATGTTCTTCAAAAAGTTGTCTCTCAGTAAACTGACTTATCATAAGAGAGCAAGTACTATTAACTGAAATTAGACCAAAGATTCTGTGCTGCATGAATTCAGAATTACCTGGTTGTGAAAAGTAAAATTATAATTGCAAAGAAGCAACGTTTTCTTTTTTATTTAAATTATATTATTAYAACCTCTGTTTTCTATCTCTAGACTGCCTTTTGTGACTCATCTACTATGGTTAGAACACARCTACTGAGAAATATTGACCTGTATTATATATTTTCTTGCCCTACTATTTGCTATATGTTGCATATTGAGTGATACCRATATTTTCTTGCAAAGAAAAATAGAGATTAAAAATGTTTTCCCTTCATTTCACTGCAAATCATCTGTAATAACATAGTGTGAAGAAAAAGATTGAATACTTTCAATTTTCAAAATCCATGGAGATTTTGGTCATCCCAGTTTCTATCCACACAATRAAAGAAGCACATATACTTTTGTGGACAAAAATAATTTCATTGGGAATGTTTCTGTATTGAGATTTTTTTGCAATTTCTTCAGGTTGCTTTCTTAATCAGTATTCCTTCATTAGAAAAGACTCTTTGCCTTATGTTATCCTCAGTTTCAGTAAGAATATTTTTATGAACAATATAGATTTTAATCAAAAAAGGAGGGTTTTTTTATTCATAATTTTAARGTTGGTTAAGAGGCTAAGTGAATTTTGTGCTGATGGTAAGAAATTTAACCAYAGCTACAGTATTGCCTGGGTGTGGGAGTGTTCACTTTTTTCCCAGGCCTCTTCATCTGTCTTGAGCCACAAGATTCAAAACTGCTTATTGATTTAAGGTGGAGTTGACTCTGAATACATGTCTGATCTTTGACCTTTCTACTGGGATTGTGGGATGTGAACTATTGTCATAATGTACAATTTTTTGTAACATAATCCTTTATCCTCAGCATCTGAACTCGTTCTATCATCACATTTCAGCTAGCCAAATAACTATCAAACTAAAAGAATGTTCAAACTGAACAAATCTAAATTGGCTTCAATAATATGGCCTAGAGGTTAAAGCTTGAATATTATTATTCTAGYTTGCYAAGCTATTGAACTGATAGTAAGTGTTAAGAATGTTAATACTCATATATTCTTATTAATAYGAACTCCATCATAAAAGGCCTAAAAAATAATAATTGCCTACTTTAGGTCTATGGTCCAAAAAAGTAATAGACCGCATCTTATATGCCTGTGTCTAGAGTTTCCATCTTTTCCATCAATCACAACAAATTAGTTCTAAATAATGAAGATGTATTGTCTCCTCTTGCATGTATCTCAATTATCATAAAAGTGCCGCAGACATATCTCTGTTCATCCAAGTTTAAATATGGAATCTGAGACACAATGAAGTCTGAGGGACATGCTTTATATTTCTGCACTATCAAAATTGCACCCTTAAGGAAAATTTTATGTTGACATTTTCAGGGTTGAAATTGTGCTCACCAAGCAGAGGAAAACAAAGCACTGAATTTCTGTTTAAAAAGAAATCAATACATAAAAGAAGCAACCTCTATTTAATTTTCACCAGTCTTTTCTATGATTATTAAGTTTTGCTAAAKTTCTTTCTATAAGAGATAGTTTGCACAATTTGGATTTTTTTCCACAACACCTGATACAAAAATGAATGGAAGTTAAAAAATTGTACATTATTGTGTACCTATACCACAAATACAGAATTCTTAAACTATCATAGATATTAAACCACCAAAACTTTGCTGTAAATTTGGTGGAGTTTTTATTCCATTTTTAATTTTCCAATGTTTTTCCACTACTATTAATTCCTTCAAGGAAATGCCTTACATTTATAAAGTGATATGATTTCAGCCTAGGAAATTTATTATTTATTTATAAAATATTTATTACAGATAAATAATAAAATATTTATTACAGATTTAAAATCTTGAAGAAGTGGGAATCTAGCCACAGACAATCAAGAATTCTTTAACTGTGAAATATAAATAATTATAAATAATTCACATTTATTTAAAAAAACCCCCACATAATAGTGCAGGAGACTGCAGAAATAAATTAGATTTGTATTTATTAGATTTTACATTAAGAATGTGATTTTTTTTCTGAGAATGTGTTTATTAATTTGGGTAAAATATATTACTGCATCTGAACTACATGTATTTTCACAATACGAAACACCAACACAAGGGGATAATTTTATTACTTCCAATAAAAGTAATTTATATTTTAGCTAAGAAAATGAGATAAGAGGATGACCAAATKAYATGATTTAGATCACACTTTAATCTGTTGCACGCTTTCAAAAGCAAGGAAAAAAAGTYCTTRWAAAKGAAACTTYGTRTCAAAATGGAATTYAATTGTTGRYATTCACTGCAGTAACATACATTGCTTGTGTGACATCACTTCTTTTACACAACAGCATACTTAGTGACATCATACTTCAATATCACAAAGAAAAAGGCTCATCAGTCAGACGACTGATGAGAACAAATATCTGCTTGGTTTAAAAGTAGCAGACTATGGTTTGGGTGAACTTCATATATTAAAATTAGAAATTTCTTTTCTTGTTTACTTTGTAAGTTCTCCATATATCAACAACAGGAGAGCAGAGAGTTTGAATCTATACTGCATCAGTGGCCCTACCTCTGCAATTGATGTGCAAAATGTAATGGCCATTTCTATGTCAGTAAAATATTAAACGACACACAACTTTATTCTTCTTAGGATCTAGAGATTTAAAAGGTTTTCTTGCACTCATTAAATTCTAGGACATGAATCTTTTTCATATAACAATTACATATAACCAGAGTTGTAAAACTATTCTTGTACATGGTATCTAGCTTAACAAAACACACTTAGGGTTTCTTTAATAGAGGAAGATTTTTTTCCAGTACTCAAACTCCAACACAAGTAGCACAAACTTTGGCTGAAAAAAAGATTGAGCATGGTATATTAAGATTGAAAGACATGAGACAACTATCTGAAACATGACTTACAGTCATTGGGCCTTCATTATTTAGACCTCTTTAAACACCTAGAAATAAGTAACCATTGTTTCCGTTGTCTCCACTCAGTATTTAAATACAAAAATTAAAAGCAATCCTATTTCAGATGAAAATTCTCAGTTAGAGAGTGTTATATAAAGAGTTACTAGAGTTGCTAAGATAACAGAAGTTATGATGTAATTTAGTAGAGATTTGTAAACGTTGCTCATCCAGGAACATTCATAGGTTGCAATGACTTCTTAAATCTATAAACCTTCTTTGCAATCAGAAAAAGAAAAGCCTTTAGAGTTTTGTCATATTCATACGGGTGTGGACATAGAATATTCTGCAAGAAGTCTGACAAGTAGTTGGTAAATAGATTACTGAAATTTGGAAACCTGACAATATCTAACACTCCAGAGTGACTTGTGCTCTATTAAGCTAACTACAATAATAATCCAGATTGCCAGATGTGTAGGAACCTAGGATTTCTGGAAAATAGGAATTGAGCATTAGGAATCAACTGCGCTGTTCATATGATACAAAGTTCGTCTGTAAATACAAAAATAATCTGACGCCTGTGTGATTCAGACTTCTTATATGAAATCAATCAAAAATTTATGGAAATTTGCCTGGAAGACTCTCTTGGCAAATTTCAGATAGAAACTGAAGGACATTGWTATAGAAGTTAAATCTGAAATGACAATTCATCTGATCAAAGCAATAGATCTGCACCAACTTACCGCCTCACCAGAATGTCCTCATAGCACAGTTAACGACAGGAGGATTAAAAGTGTAAGACTCTTCAAGATTTCCCTGCAACAGAAAATCAAACACGTTTTATTTGATTTTCTACAGCAACACCAATAAATACTGAAGAGTTCAAGAAACAGAAAAATTAAATACACTGATAATAAATAGCTTCCGTAAACAATAATCATTGAAAAAACAGCAAAACAAAGTGGAATTTCTATAGTAAATGTGATGTGAAAGAATATAAGTTATAGTCACCCATAATTATTCACATTGAAATACTTGTACTTGATTGAAGTAGTTTATGAAACTATTGTGTTCCAAACACATTATCTTAATCATAAACACTYTCCTGCTTTTTCACTGTGCTAGACCAACCCTTTATCAATGTATTGCTTTTTGTGCAAAGACACTGTTTCATAACAGAAGTTATGCTATTAGCTCTTTAAATACACCAAACATATCACCAAAACCTACAATACTTGCACCAACAGTATGTCATTTGGTAAACTACCTTAGGTAGATGTAAACAGAACTGTAGCCTTTTCAATACTAAAGTTATTTCTTCACATAACACTAACCTGCGACAATCTCTACCATACAGATATCCATTCAACACATGCATTCAGCTCTTTCTTATTAGCAGTCAAGCTTAAAAGGTGAGCCTGTGAAAACCTTGTGATATTCAACAAGGCCAAGTGTAAAGTCCTGCATCCYGGCTGGGGAAACCCAAGCATAAGCACAGGCTGGRYGGAGAATGGATTGAGAGGAGAAAGATTTAGGGGCATAGGTTGATGAGGAGGAAAACACAACCCAGTAACATGCACTTGCAGATCATAAAGCCAATTTCAGCCTGGGCAACATCAAAAGTGGTGCTCCCAGTAGGTCAGGGGAGGTGATTGTCTCCCTCTGCTCTTGTGAGACCCCACCTGAGGTGTTGTATCCGAGTCTGGGGTGCCCAGCAAAAGAAAGACATGGACCTGTTCGAATAAGTCCTGAAGAGAGACAATAAGTTTTCAACAAAACTTCTATGAAGATGGGCTGAGAGAATTGGGGCTGCTCAGTCCAGAGAAAAAAAGGCTTTGAGAAGAATCTGTAGTACGTTCCAGTATCTGAAGGAGGTTTTCAAAAGGGCTGGAGATGGACTTTTAACAAGGGCATGTAGTGATAGGCCTTCAGCTGAAGGAGTGTACGTTTAGGTTACATATTATGAAGGAATATATTATCCAAAGAGGTTGTGGATTCCCCATCTGGGAAAAAGTACAAGGACTGATGGGGCTCTTTACAACTGGTCTAGAGGAAGGAGACCCAGGCAGGCGGGTTGGAATGAGGAGATCTTTAAGATTCCTTCCAATCCCAACTATTCAATGAGTCTATGATTCTTTGATCTTTCCTTTGGGGTAAGGCTGGAAGAGGCAGAACTATTCAGTCGGAGAGAAAAAAGGGAAAACTCATCAGCTCAAGAGAATACTCATCAACACGTATAAGCAGCTGAAGGGAAGATGCAAAGATCAAGTCAGATTGTTTTCTTTGGTGTCCCACGACAAGACAAAAAGCAATGGGCAAAAGGAAACACAGAAAGAGCTGTATGACTATCAGAAAACAGCTTTATATACTATAACTGAATACCGAAGTCRTTGCCTAGAAATGACTGTGGCATATTCATCTTGGAAATGCGGAAAAGCCATCTGGACATGGTCTTGGGTAACCTGYTTTCATAGCTCTGCCTGAGCAGGGAGGTGGGTGCAGATCCAACCCTGACCACTCTGTGATGCTGCAATATTTTATACACAACACCCATGAGTTTGTGTTTTATCCACTCAYTAAGGAGTCTGGAATTGATAACCATCTTCCAACTTTTTTATATATCTCYGTCATGACATTCAGAAATCACAATATTCTTAAGTGATTTAGGAAAGAAYAAAAGTAAATAGCAATAAATGGCCATCAATGATCAAGAATGTTTCACCCTAAAAACTCTCTCCTCTGCAACTATTGTACTTTTGTTATAATACAGTAACAGTTTAGTGGTTTTGTTCTTGTGGGTGGTTTGTTTTTTTTCTTTTTTTTCCTAATTTTTTTTTCCTAATTCACTGCATATGCAACATGAAGATAGTTGTTGAAAACAGTCAGGTAGATGATATCTATTATATGCAAATATTAAGTAGTATAAAATATAAGGGAAACACAGGATTGGAGCATTTATTTAATATGATCTTGCAAGGCTTTCTAATGTGGTGAAAATGGTTGTAATGACAATGGACTGAGTCAATCAATTTTACGTCAGAAGCATTTCACTATCTGCTTTATTTTCCACAGTCAGACTAGAAGCAGAGTGAATAGAAACACACAAATAATAATGTTGTCAGTGCTGAATGCTGAATGTCATGGTTCAAATTATTACCTTGAATACATATTTCATTACATTTTAACATTACTGTGTTTATGGCAGAGATCATTAGGCTGATACTATACACCAGTTAGTAGTTCCTTTATGTATATGAAAGCATCAATTAATTTTTTTGGTATTTTACTTAAGCTGCTTAACTAATCATCACATCACAGGAATGCTGATTAAGCAATTGTTGGGGGGTGAGACTTGTTTCTTTTTTGCTTCTAGAACTGGTGCACTATGCATTGTTACTTTTTCAAAAAAACATACTCAAATATAAGATTCTTCCATTCTTTTACCAGTTTCCTTTGTTACTCTATATTAYGTATTGCCTGTATTGAATTTGTTTGGTCCAATTTCATGGGCTTCCATCACTTGAAAATTATAAACCTGTTYTGTTCACTGAAAGACTGCTTTCACATTCAGTACTTTCCCTTTCTGTTAATAGTACTATTTTTCATCGAGTTTTCTTTTGAAAAAGGAGCAATTCCAATCACAAAAAGTAAAAATATTGCCTTAATATTTTAATTTGCTAAGCCCAGTTTACATAGATTAATTTATGGTCATTTTCTTGAAGAATTATAAACACATTCTGTGTACATTTAAAAGAAGGAGGAAGAAGTATTTCAGAGTTGTAGTAGAGGTTGTAGTTGAAGTTGAGTACGACTAACTTTTTCCTATATTTGGAGGCATGTATACCTTTCACCTCCCTCTTCCCTGCACTAATTTTTTCTACCTACCATTCCATGGCTCTTTTCTATTCTTACTCAATTTCTTTWAATAGTTGCACGGTTAGGCTTCATTCAGTTTTTGTCTCAGTATTAAAAATATCAGTGTATCAGCATAGCTTTAAGCTTAAATTGTACATGATTAAACCTCAAAATTGACAAAATCAACAGCATATCTGAATATTATAGGGTAGCTCTGGAAACTCACCAATTTGGTTTCCAAAACTTGCCAAAACTGAAAAATCTCTATCACTGGCTACTATTTATTTAAAAGAGAGAAAAAATTAAGAGGATGGTGGGTTGCATAGCTAAGAATATCAAGGGAATAATATTGCTATACAGCCCCACAGGATCAATAGGCTTGTCCCTGCTTCATAATAAAATAACTTATAAAATGACTGTTAATTTTTTTACAAAAATACTCCTTCATTTAACAGATCTTTATTCCCTCTATTTAAATATAAATTATAAGAAAGTAGATGTCACAGTTCCCAAACTTTGTTTCTAAGCCTGTGTCATAAAATGCTAAAAGCTCTTGAGAGAAAAGACATGGTCARTGCTGAGTGTTTGCCAGTGGACTTTGGAGATAGATATTGCTGTTAGATTCAGTRTGACCATAGCCTTTCTCAGGTTTGTTACTGGTAAACTGAGTTGAAAGTCTTCTGCTATGTCACTGACATGCTGTGTATATAAATTAATTGAGGAATACTGTGAAAGCATGTGAGTCCATGAGAATGAAGTAACTTATTTCCATTTGGTCTCATTAAGGCTAATTCTCTTGTGGTTGTSCTTTAGTCTTCTTCATAATCACTCTTGTATTGAAACAAGAAAAATGGACATTCATTGTATTCCATATCTTATGTAGGCAAAACTAGCAGCTAACATGGAACAGATAGACTATCTTCCTGTCATGYTTTCCTGCCCTGCCCACTGTTATTCCCTTGACAGAGTCCATGAGTCAATAGAGATCAGCACTGTTACTCAGGGAAAAAGAGTCTAATTTTCTGCAGGTTTGCCTTTTTGATGGAAGTCAGATAGATGTTACACCTGGACAGGGAAAGGGACAGAAATATATGATTTGGTACTTTTTATGGTAACTAGATCATAGCTTGTTTTTTTCAAAAGAAAAAACCCTCTCAGGCCTTTGAAGGTAACAGCCATGGACAGACAAAGCTCTTTAACAACTGAAAATGATGCCCTACATGGACTTATGAACAAGAAGTCACTTCTGTGCCCTGGAAACGAAAGAAATACCTACACTAAAATTAAAAAAAAAAAAATAGAGAGGAGAGAAGAAATGGAGTACTCACTTATAATTAACTCGATGCAAACTCGATGTTCTGCTGGGATAGCCTAGTTCTGAGTAAAATCATTTAGATGCTGGAAACTTGCACCAAYATAACACTGTCTGTTACATTAGACAACTTCAGATCTAGATTATAAAAAGTGTGTAGAAAATCTTTAAAGATGGAAGCACTGAAAAAATAGAATATCAGGTTCATTCTAGACAGGAAAGGTGAGTTAGAAGTTGAATCTTCTACAGACTGGATGTACTTTGTCTGGTTTAGAATTAGTGTCAGAGACTGGACTCCATGCTTCTCTAATTTTACTAAAATGTTAAAGGGATGAAAGACTGCATAAAACATTGGTATATATCTTAAATTTTCCTTTCATAGTGATTTATTTTCTCCCCATAGAATTGAAAGTGCTTTATGTTTAGGAATTTYTTTTGACAAAGAGATTATCCTGTCAAAAATTGTTTTCTTATTAAGAGCAATTTTCTCCTTGCTGATACAATAACTGCTATCAACAATATCTGACAGTCATTCTCAAGATGTGTGAGTACACCCTGTTTACTGTCATATCTAGAAATATGAAGTGTGAAAAACATGTATTTCTCAAATACAGTTTAGAGTAAAATATTCCTTATCTAACAATTTGCTTTTATTCAAGAAAGAAMATCAAGAGATGAGTTGGCTCTAAGCAGCAACATGAAAGAGGAGGAAAAAYATACACCTCTCAAATGAAAACATAGAATTGTGAAAAATGATATCAAAATCAGGATTTTCGATATTCATAAAATCTGGTGCCTAATTTAGTTCAATTAGTTTCTGTAGAGAAAAAACCCACAAAGTCCTTTAAAAATACTAGATAAAACAGGAGAAATGAATACTGGTCTAAAAAAGCCAGAGTATTTCCCACTTCTAAAGGTAGTGATATACATGCACTTGAAGATCAATGAAAATAGTTGATTAAGAATTTTGTATCTGATGTGCCTTATGAGAATAAAAGCTATTTTGCCCTTAAATATTTTCTTAATATTTTCCTGATCCCTCATTCATGGTTAATCCTGGCCATTCAATGTCATCTGCATATTTATTCCAGAAAGACAATAGCAGATGATGGAGCTAAGCGAGGCCTATTAAGACCTCTCACTTGCCTAATCTCATTTTCACAAACAGACTGAAACACAGTCTCCCTCTTAATGGTACAGCAGAAGCAGGCAGTCTTCCAGGAACGATTTTACAGCCAAGTAAATCAGTGTTTCTCCTTCTGTAAAGTCAYTCTCAGTAGTATTGCTATTAAGAGGTAGTACGATGAAGAATAACATCAAAAAACATGGCGTTGCCCCAGTGGGAATGTAGTAGGAAGCAAAATAGAGGGGTTTCAGGCTGCTATTTGGAGGAGATTTAAACTCTAGTAAACAG
Source organism: Alauda arvensis (assembly GCA_902810485.1). Classification (NCBI taxonomy): domain Eukaryota; kingdom Metazoa; phylum Chordata; class Aves; order Passeriformes; family Alaudidae; genus Alauda; species Alauda arvensis. The sequence goes on along the minus strand of CADDXX010000244.1, from coordinate 203,414 downwards.
GACCCTGCAGAGACATAAAGGGAAAATGTGTTTAACACATTTTACCTACTAGACTAGCATCAGTGTTGTTTTTCCTTGCATTTCACAAAGTTTGACAATTTCTATTCCAGTGCTGCAACATACTTAAGCTGTAAAAAGGGCTCCTAAATCATGAAAAAAAAAAAAAAATTCGTAGGGCAGATTTCCTCTAAGAAAATAAGTGCCAGTAATAATAATATAAACACTAGTATTTGCTCTTCATGAGACAGACGTTCCTGCCAGACTTATGGCAGGCTGAGGTCAAAAGCAGCTGCCATTGCCAACGAGGATGTCAAGGGCCTGGGCAGCCCTTCAGGTCTGGCCAGCTGCAGGGCCCTGCTTCTGCTCGGTTCCACTGGTGTCCAGCCAGGGCCGCCCCCACCTCGGAGTGCCCACACGTGTCCTGCCCATTCCCTCACAGACTGCTGCAGGACAGCTCTTTCCCCTGCTGGGGGAAGCCACACCGCAGACACACCGCCCAGCCTGCTGTATCCGCAGCTCCCACATTATCCTCCCTGGGCGTCCCCGCCTTTCTCGGCCCCAGCCATGTGTGGAGGCCATGGCCTAAGGCCCAGCCTTAGAGGTTGCCCTGCAGCCCACCCAGCTGGGAGCCATGGGTCAGGACTCACACCAGTGCTGGGAGCCACAGCCAGGCACTGTGAGCCCTTGTCCCATGGATGTGCTGGTGCCTTCTGCTGGGATTTCCCGGGAGCCGCAGCGGCGGCCAGCCAAGAGCCTGGGGCTGTGCCCACAGCTGCAGCTGAGCTCGTCATCTGGCTCAACTTTCCCTCCTGTCCCTGTCACTCTGGACTGACCCGCGTCTCTCCACCTCCCTGCTGCCTCCAGGGCCTCCTCTTGCCCCTGCGCTTTGCCTTAACTCCACAACCTGGCCCTGATTTGTGTGACTTTGTCGTAGGTCCCTGCTCCTGCCCAGGTTTCAGGTCCCACCACAAAATGGAAAAAAAAAAACAATTAAATGCTGTTTTTCTTTTATAGATGTGGAACAAGTATTTCCGCCTTGCCAAAAATATCTCTTCCTATACCCTTTGAAAAATTTTGGATTTTTCAATATATGGTCTTGCTTCTGCAGTAAGAAAGCCTGAGGTATTGCCTCTTAATTGTTCTAGTATCAAAGCGCCATCAAATAAATTCCCATATTTATTTTTTTCACAAAGCCTCAAGATTAGTATATTGTCTAGTCAGTAAACTTTCTGAGGTGAAAACTTGACAAACGTTTTCTCAGAGTGCCAGGCACAGAAGACACCACACCTAAAGTAACTATTTTATTTGAGCTAACTTGTGCCTTGGAGGAGCAGTAGTAACAATGCTCTGTATATTAAATACAGCTAAAWGTTATTATTTTATGAAACCCACCAATCTTCTTGGTATAAGTAGGAATTTTGTAAATAAGATGCATATACAAATGTTGCTCTTATTGCTCCTAATTTTTTATCCATTTARAAATATTTTGTTTCTGTGGGTTTTTTGTTTTCAATGGCTTTTGTTTAAAAATTTTTCTGTCATATTTTTCCTTTATATATCTAATGGATRCAAATAGTACTCAACAGCATTTGGCATTTATGAAAATGGCATATTATCACACAGAAATTGTTCAGCAATGCCTATAAAATAATAAGGAAAATCTGCTACTAATGGGTCCACCCAAAATCTACAAAACAGATATTGGTGAAATGAATTGACCAAAAGATGTAACTTATTGGTGGGTGGAGAGAAGCCACAAAAAAAAAAACCCTCCACAAAATCAAGCAACAAGCAAACAAAAAKAAACCTTCTGGAAATTTTGCCATTATTTCTTCTGGTCATATACCAAGAATAAATTATAAAATACATTCTGGAACAGGACGGCAATAAATTTTTCCCTTTTGTGCAGTGACTCTACCTTTTGTTGGTGGTGGTGGTTTTAATTCTGGTTTTTGAGGATTTTTCTTCCATATTTTTCTATTGTCTAAATAAAACATCTGACATACTATGAAAAAATTCAAATAAATACATATCAGAAAGTTACATTTTGTAGAAAAAAATTAATATATCTATTAAATGTACTACAGTGCAATAAATGCACTACAGTTATACAGTGCATTTTTAAAAAATCTAAATATATAAATAGAATTCCCCACTACAAAAGTTCTTGATGACTGTTTGAAAATTGAGAAACCTACTTTGAGTCCTTTAAGTGATTGTATGGCTCAGTACTGTCCAAGGGAAGCTAAAGTTCCCAAGAAAGGTTGGCAAACAAAAGTCAAAGTGTTATTTTACCTATTCCTATCTTCTCACATAATCTCACAACTGTACCCTATCTCTACAGCCCTTTTTAAATATAAGAAATTTCTACAGTCAATTGATACGGGTGATCTTACGCCACAAACGATAGCAAATGGCGGTTAAAAGGAAAAGGGCCAGGAGTCCAAATTCAAATTGATCTGAATCTATGTGGCAAGAAAAGAACATTTTTGTTCATGGAATTAAAAAAAAAAAAAAACCCTAACAATTGAAGAGTAATATTTAGGCTACAAAGTCAGAAAAACTTATTCAATGGTTACCAGTGTAACACTTCTCCTTCTTAGCTATATACAACACAGCTAAACTCAATTGTTTTGAAGTAAGCAAAATATTTTTTATTTCTTATATTTGTCAAAAACCAGAATATGATGGGATTCTTTTAGACTTGTGCATCATTAGCAAGCTTTAGCTTTTCTTACAAGTYCTTTACATATCAAATAGCAAGAAATTTGATTGCAGTGGAAGAATTATATATATAATCCTTGGATTACATATGTAYTTTTGATTGTGCTTTTTATATATAAGCATAGTTAAATTGTAATCAGCTACATCTGAATCCTAGAGTGGCTTTTTCATGTACTCGGGTGTAGTCAAACAAGAAGCTCCACAAAAGAGGGATTATTTGCATGATCAAGTTAAGTCTATGCATAKCTGAATAAACTGTAGGATAGAGCCACAGGCAGTTTCTGTCTCASTAGTTGATGGGGTTTTTTTCAGCAGAAGAAAAGAGTCACTGTTAACACTCTTTTTTAAAGACAGATTTAAATTAAAATCAGTTAATTATTTATAGGAAGCAGCAACATACACTGAACTTGAGTTAATTGGATTATTTTTAAATATCCAATTTGACAGTATCCTTTGAACAGGAAGACCTTATGATCAACTGTGAAGAATGTCTGGGCAAGACTGTCCTTTTGCGAGGCTGTGTATATCCTGTCCAATTCCACTTACACTASAAATGTGCCAAGTAAGAAGAATAATTATGAATGACAACTCCACTGCAAGGAAATCCTTACAGATGCTCAGTAAAAGCCATAATAGATTTAGATATTTGCAGCTGCTTAAGCAGGTTTAGTTTAAGTTTAGTTTAAGCAATGCATCCTGTCACCTAAATGCAAATTTAACTACAGCTTTGGTCCACCTTCCTTTATCTGAATTGTCAATATGGTAARCTAATTGTAATGTAACAGATGCCTCTTGGCTTGGCTGGTTTCAGGCAACTTAGTGATACCAGTTGTGCTTGGTCATCTTGAAAATTAAAACTGGGAAAGAATAGTCTCTGTAAGCAATGTAACCATCAGCTGGAACAAAAAGAATTTCTTAACAAAATTAAAACTGGAAAAGAATAGTCTGTGTAAGCAATTCAGCCATCAGCTGGGAAAAAAAGAATTTCTTAACGGAGTTTGCGCTTTTTAGTCAGAATCGGGGTRGGTGGAGAGTTGCTGCCATCTGCTGGAAGTATTCCTTTCCTGACTTTAAAAAAAATTAAATTGAAAGGTTTTTTAAAATGAGTAACCTAATAAAAGATTAAAACTATTAACACTGGTGAAATTTAGGTGCTTAACACTTATGTAGCCATCTAAATGATCATTATTCTAGTGGCATCAAAAGTGCAAAATTATGAAAATGTGGACCTAAATCTCCTTGCAATTCAAGGTCTTAATGGAGCACTATGCAATTAAGCCATATTCATAAATATGGACTAGAGAGCATAAATCCTCCCGAAATGGGGAGARCAGAAGCTGCAAAAAATAGAGGGAAATTTAACAGGCCTTTGCAGACAGCAATTTCCTTAGTTTCATATATATCTCAGTGCTGTATAAATCTCAGTGCTGTTTCATTCATTGTGATTTGAACAAATATTGGTCTAAACTCCCTATGTTATGGACAGGTAGCAGGAACGTCACAGTGAATACCCAGATTTCTCTATGAGTTGTCAGTTTCAGAAAACAAAAAAACCAAACAAATAAAAACAGCATTAAAATACACTAGCTTTGTCCATCTGCACCAGGAGACTGTTCTTTAGCTCCCTACGCACACAGTAGCTAGCACTGCCAAGAATGTTGAATGTTAGAATAAGCAGTACTAGGTAGCTTACAGGGCACTGGACATTTTTTTAAGAGCTTTTCTGTCTTCATTCTTAGTTCTGTTTCMCCTATGTATAGTCCCAAATTCAGACAACACTCAGTATTCTTCCCAGGTATTTCTTTGTTTCTTCCCAATGCCTGTAAATGTTAATTTTWTATCTGCCTGATGAGGATTTCAAGACAGTCAAGTTAAATGTTAAATGATTTAGATGGATCTGTGATTTGGACGTGAGTACACAGCTTCACAGATTTTCAAGTTTTATCCAAAAAAAAAAAATCATTCTCTTTGGTGACTTGAGACTACCAGAACTCTACTGGTATAGTAATTTCATTAGCCTATTTCCATTTGCTTAGAAATAGTGCAGCTGGGAACAAATTGTATTGCAAGAAGGAATGGAATTGAGACCATCTAGGACGAAGAAATCAAGCCAGTTGAACCACTTAGGATAGTATAAATACACAGTGGAAAAGTATGGTAAGAAGAATTATGTAGTGGTGTATGATTATTATCAATGGTACATTGATATCAGGCTATCATGCCTGCAGTATTTGCTGTCCCAAGAAAACTTTCACCAAATTATATTGTAATTTACACTGCATGGTGAATAATTTATTTCTTCCTAGTCTGTGGTTTGCATTTCATATCTTTTACATGTCATCACTGTTACTAAGTTACAAATGCYAGCTGTTAAATTCAGCCCACTGAATTTCAATCTAAGGATTATTTATGATGCCCTACCTTTAACTTTGTCTTTAGGTCCAGGTTCATTACTTTGATGCTAAGAGCTTCAAAGTGATCAACTGTACTGGAAGTGATGAAATGTACTGGAAGATCACTTTTWAAATGTACTCACAAAGGCACATGTCCACCCATTTTCAATTTATTCTGATGAGCAAGAGCAGTATGTTTTCCATCTGCATGAACTAGGTTTTTGAAAGTAGAAAATTTGCAGGTATACTTCCATGGCTTCCCATGTGCTTCTTGTATTCTCATATCTCTACAGGGCCACACTAGGTTTTCTAGGAGTTATTTGGATAATTGCAAAGAAAAGCGTTTCTCAAGGAGTAGGGTGCATCTTAATGGGAAACGTAGGACAATACTGATCAAGGGATATGCCAGCTACCTGAAACAACTACACCAGTGTCAGTGTGATACTATACTTGCCCTAACTAGAGAGTAAGATGTGAAAAGCAGACACAGGAAAATGCAGTAAGAAATGAGGAAGGGACACTTCTGAGTAATCATTATGATTAAAATTCCTACATTCAGGTTAAGTTACTAACCTTAATGGTAACTATATGTTTTCTGAAGTCCARAAAACTTAATGAAAATATTAAATGTCAGAGACACACTCAGTTTCAAGGTATGCATAGACAAATGYTATGTAAATGTCTAGAAATGTCAAGAAGATCAAGAGGTTTTGAAAAACATCTTTWTGTAATTTTATGTAAAGATGCAGTGAATCTATGACACAATTTTGCAAGACGTTGAGAAACCACTCATTCTGGACAAAGTTGTTGTAAATAAATGTAAAAAAAAAATATGTGCAGGACCTGTTCAATCACTTGCACCATCAAAAAACTTGTTTCTTTGTAAAAGAACTTTGTATTTAGTTMCTCRATCTATTTTGAAAGTGYCCAGTCCTGTCAGAAACCATGCATGAATTAGAAAAACAGAAACACTCAGATTTTCTATAGACTCTGGTCTTAGCCAACTTAATATTGTTAAAGAGAAAAGGCAAACTTGCTGCCTCCCTAAAAGCCACTAGTCTGTGCTGTTGTATAAGAAATCTCTATTAAGTCAATTCCTTACAGCTATAATTGTAATCGTTTCTGTAAGCATGTTTAACAATACCTACTAAAGAGTTTGGATCAGTTTTAGCTTTTATTTTCCCCYATCTATTATATCAGGAAAATGTTGAATTAGAACGTATATCATATGCAGAGAATCACATCTGGTTTAGTTCCATTTTGACATTTTACTAGAAGTAAATATATATATATATGTATACATATTAGGCTAATGCGAAAATTTTCAAGATAGGGACTCTAACAATTGAAATGTGCAACAGGAAGGCTGCTTAATGATTAAGCTAAAGCTTCAAAAGTGTGTTAATTTTATGGAAATTTTCTTCCATTATTATACCAATATTTTAAGGGCCAGAGGAAAAGAACTCATCCCAAACGTGAAAATATTATTGATACCTTTACTGTACTAACACATGAGTAAGAGATTTTTTCCTTACTTTTTTTGTCTTTTTACAGACTGCAAACTTGCTACATTTTAGCAACAGATTTGTATGGACACTTATAGACTATTTTTGTTACTGTGACTATTTTTTTAGTATTTCCTTTTATCCTTAAGCATTTATATTAACTGTATTATAAAATAAGGCACCATAAAAATATATAAATGTGAAATTAATATCATTTTTTCTGATTAAAAGCATCAATTTGACATTCTACTATAAAGTAAATTCTTCACWGATGATGCTTGTAAGCAACTTCACAGAAAGGATGGCCTTCAGCATTTTCTTTTATTATCTCTTCAGATAATATTTTTATCAGCAGAAAAAGAGAATATTTTCTTGTCTACAATATCTATATAACTATTTCCACTTCCCCTGTAAGTTACTCTGTCTGTGAAAAATTATAAGAGTATAAATGAGAGTTTAYTTATATATTTAGTTTTTAAAAACCAAAAGTATCTATAACTTTTAARATAGTAATCCTGGAAAATGTGTGTGCTCATCAGATGTTTGTAAAATAAGCAGGAAAATTAAATTTTTTTTTACATCATCATTTTGATTCCTTTGATTCAAAAGAAAATATCACCAGAAGTCTACAATTCTGGACTGTCTATCCAATTGAAGTTTATATACTGTGGAATTCTATTTTTTTTCAGAACTATAGCCATTTCTGTCACACAGATCCTTACCTTCAGAAGTTTAATAAGCTCAAATTATAGTCAAGCRATCTAAAGCATTTCCAGGCAATAAGCAGATCAAATATTCATGAAAGTAGGTAATTCAGTTTAAAATATCCATGGATAGTTTKTTTCCATGGTTGTTTTACTACCCAKAGATTGCTGAATGTGACATGARAAGTGTTTAAACATTTTACAGCAGATATCTGATTTTGAGTGTCAGTCCAAACTTAACTTGTGTATAATTTGGATATCATCAGTTATTTAGCAACCTTATTCAATTACCGCACATACGGGAAGTATATTTACATTCCAAAAAATCCTGAAATTAAACAGTGCATAAATTTTTCTATGTTCTTATTTTTACATGATCACTATAGTTATCATTCTCAGGACTAAATTTGAATCATACTTATCATTAAAAAGAAAAAAAAAATCACAGGCTTTAAAGTTTTGATTTAAGAGAGTCTAATGGAACAGTTAAAAACACAAATCCCAGTTTATCTTTTTTCCTGATTCAATTTTATGGCAGGAATTCTCAAGTCTGTACATAATCCAGTTCCAACATTAGGAAAAATGTCAGCCCATGGGGAACATTAACTATGCAAGTGTCATTAACCTTCAATGTCATGCTGGAAATACTCTCTACCTACTTTGAATTCTAGGTATGYTCTAGTCTCACCCTTGTGGAAGACTCCACTCCCAGGTTTGAAAGGCAGGATTTACACTCCTTCCAGATTCAAAATTCTGTTAAATTGATTTTTTGAACCATAATCTGGCATACTAATCTGAGTACAAGTGTGTTATTACAACTTTGGAGTATATTTCATTATTTTATAATTAATTTAAAAAAATTCATAATTCATTAGTTAAAATTACATATTGCAGRTATTAGAAAGCTATTTTCTCTAAGTAAGCTATTTTTTTCAAGACTTAGTTGCAAGTGTGACAGGACATAAACATACTATTGCAGCTCACTGTGAGGAAAACCAAGTCTTCAGGAGTGACCTGAAGTGAAGCAAAACAGTAAAAGGAAAAATTTTGGATCATGGAGGAAGAACACCAGGTCTGTACATGGCAGTTTTTGAAAGCTAAAAAAAAAAATTGATGTCTTGGTTCAAGCATTCTGAATTGCTTAATCTCAAAATTAAACTATATATTAATGAGTTTAATCACAGGGAGAGTAATTTCACCTTCACTTTCATGGTCATGTGTTCATTGCTTTACAGTAATATGACATTATGCAAGCACACAGCCACTGTGAGCTCCTGGAGGATCCCATGCTGGAGCAGATGGATGTGTCCAAATGTGCCACATACAAAGCCTGTACTAGAGCAGGCTCTGGGAAGGACCAGTACCCATATGGAGAGAGGAGCCTACACCRGAGCAGGTTTKCTGGCAGSACTTGTGGCCCCATGGGGGACCCACACTGGAGCAGCCTGTKYCTGAAGGACTGTCTAAAAGGGAGGAGACCCAAGCTAGAGCAGTTCAYGAAGACCTGCAGACTGTGAGAAGGACTGATATTAAAAATTTGAAGGACTGTCTTGTGTGGGAGGCATCCCACGTTGGTGTAGGTAACAATGTGAGGAGGAAGGAGTGGCAGAGCAAGGCATGATAAACTGGCAACAACACCCACTTCCTGTGCCTCTACCATTAGGAGGAGGAAGTAGAGAAAYTAGAAATTTAGTTGGACCCATGAAGAAGGGAGGGAAGATTTTGAGTTATCTCTCAYTACTGTGTTCTGATTTTATTGAAAATAAACTAAACTAATTTCCCCRAGGTCAACTCTGTTTTGACTGTGACGATAATCAGTGAGTGWTCTCTCCCTGCCCTCGTCTCAATCCATAAGCATTTTGTTGTATTTTCTCTCCCATGTACAGCTGAAGAGGRGAGGGACAGAGCAGCTTTGGGTGAGCACTTGTCATCTATCCAGGGTCAACACACAATATATACCACTACTCTTTTGAAAGGGCTTGGATATTAGTTTCGTACAGTTTTTGAAGGGTTTAAGTACTAGAGCTTTAATGTCTGTAATTGCATGGGAAACTCAACAGGTGTGTTTAAGGACTCAGCACACTGAGGCCCCAGACCCCTCAGTGTCCCCTAAAATAAACATCTGTATGAGGTCAGGACCTACAGTACTGTTGAGGAGCAAAGTAAGAACTGGTTAGAGAGTACCAGTTTTGTTTGCTTTGGCAATCTGTGTAATCCTAAATTCGAGACATGCTTCTAAGTAATCTACTTAGATAGTAGTATGATAATAAACTGTTACATGCAATATATGYCAAAAATCCAGGCAGATTCCCCAAGCAGATTTAACTAGTTACAAGTTTGCTATATGCTGGTCACACTTTCAGTTATGTGAGTTACATATATATCAGGTATTAGAGGTAGCAAAATTCATCAGTTTAAGCAAATAGTCTTCATTTTAAGGTCTGTAAAGACCATAAAAATTCATAGAGACAGCTCTAAGCATTGTCAATRCTAGYAACTATRTGAATTGTATTATACAGAGAATATGAATAGACAAATACTGCATTAATGTTCATGAATTTTTGCACCAGTGTAACATATCAGTTTTCTGTGTTCAGTACCTGTAAAAGCGAGAATAATGGGAATTTTCTAATATTCCTTTAATGAAGATTAGCTATATTACATTTCAATTGTATTTCTTAGCCATCAAACTGTTTAGAAGCCAAAGAGAATGTTCAGAGGGCCAGTAAGCAACCTGCATTGGTTGAATTTCTCTGGATGACTCAAGTTTCTCTACTTCTCCAAGGTTTCTACCCAACTGCAGTGACRGAGACAGGGTCTTAAGGAATTAACATGTTATTTTATKATTTCTTTATCTTTAAKAGTGACTATAGATTTTCAAGGCTAGTTTCCTACTCTTGATGGCTGAATCATAATGTTTAGGAAGGTTTTTSTAATATATTCAAAATTAGTTTTATGCCTTTCCCAGAGCAGGGAATGGAGGGAAAAAAAACAAAGGAAGAACACATATCTGGCCACAAGAATGAACATGTGTATTCTATCATCGTACTCTGCCCTCAAGCCTCATTAGCAAAAAGAAATCCTCCATCTACACTAAACCTCCCACTCCATTAACATGTAAATTTTCTCATTTTGTTACAAGAATTGAAAAAGTAGATTTTTAGTTACTACTTAGATGTGAGTATCTGTTTCTGTAAAGTAACAGGTAYTGAAAGGTTTCTTAAAGAAATATTATAAACCATAGGTGTAATATTTATTTAAAATAGGAATCACAACATAATCAGAACACAAAAGCTGTATGGAGAACCACAGCAACAGGAAACTGATGTCAAAAATCAAGCTGGTGAAAAGTTTGGAGCTAAAAAATGGAGATAAAGCACTGATCTCTCTCTCAAAGAGAAAAGTACTGTATGTTTTGTTCAGAGACCTAGATTCCAAATTTGGCCTTCTGGAAACTGCTGTTAGGAAGGCTTTACCAAAGGACTGAGATGTAAGAAAATTGGAGTAATGATGTCAGGAGCTAGAATGGACAGTTTTAGGATTGAAATCTTAGAGCCACAAGCATACCTATGTGTCTTTGCAGTTGTCCGGTATGTTAAAAAAAAAAAAAAAGTTCAGCTGGGGTAGATCAGAAAAATACAGTTTTCTAATCTGGAAACAGCTCCCTGTCCAATAGCCAGAACAGGTGCAAAGCAGCAGTTGCATATAGTTGGCAGTAGTATAATGCAAACAACTTTTTTGTTAGTTCAGCCCTATGCAGCATAATAAATTATGTCAATGTTACAATGTTCCATGCTTTTTCTCTCTCTTTTTTTTTTTTTTTTTTTAGGGGAACATTGCTTCCATTTCTCTGGACAGTTTAAATAAATCTTGGGCTAAGAAAGATCCTCAGCAGATAGAAACTGACCTTGCACTTGTGGCACAGGAACGCTGCTCTGGATTTGGACCTTATAGGGTAGATTATAATTAAATTCTTCCTTTATCATTACTGKTCTTTTCAGTTATACCTGTGTCTGCAGTCCAAAACTGATACAGCATTAAATGCCAAAGTCCTGGTACCAGTAACAGAATTGGAGTCTGGTGGTTAACAGCTTCTAAATCTCCTGCAATCTTAATTCCTTTTCCCTTCTTTAATTCCTTTTCCCCTCCTTAATTCCTTTTTGTCCATTTGTTCCAGCTTCTTAAACTATTTTAACTGCTTTCCTTCTTTTCATCAGGGTGAAGTGAAAAATGCCTGCCTTTTCTCACTATTATGTGTGGTGTGCCCAGAATACACAAGTTCTTGAAACAAATCTACAAAGATTGTATTGCCAATATAGAGAATATCTAGCACATCTATCTAGAATATCTAGAAAAAGTATGCTTAATAGAAAATTGTTTGCTTAGTGTAGGGAATAATGGAAGAGCAAAAATAGCCATGATTGTTTATTTTCTTAGTTAACAGTCTCAGAATCATGAAATAATTTCAATTGTAAGAGACTTTGGGAGGCCTGCAGCCCAACATCTTGTTCATAGAAGGGTTGGTCGTCAATTTGGACAAATTTGCTCAGGGTTTTGTCCAGCTGATTCTTGAAAACCTCCAAGAATGAAAATGGTATAATGGCTCCAGACAACCTGTTTCACTGCTGGRCTGTCTTCCTGGAGAAAAGGTTTCTCCTTCTTTCCAGCCTGAGCCTCYCATGTTAAAGCTTGTTTCACTGCCTTTCAACTTCCTGCTGCACACCATGGTGAAAAGCCTGACTGCATCTTTTCTTCCCCTTCTAGTGGTGCTGGGAATACTGTTGAGTGCCCCTGAAGCCATCCTTTCTTCCAGGTGAACCAGCTCTGGTCCCACAACCTCTCCTCACAGGGCAAGGGCTCCAGGCCTCACCATCCTAATTGCAGTCCCTGAACTCACTCTACTCTGTCCATGTCCTTCCCATATTTTAGGGATCAAATGGTCTAATTAATATAATGTAGAAGAATATAATCCCTTCCCTTGATGCTTTTATTCATAAAGGCTTATTTATATTTTTGGCCTTTGCTGCTGGTTGCACTCCTGGCACAATAGATTTCATACTATTGCTCTCCAGCTACAATATAAAAATATGGGTGTCTTAATCCATCTTTTCCATTTTGTTATTTTTTTTTCTTGATTCTTAATTCAATTCTTGATTCTTCTTAATTCAATTCTTGTGTTACACTGAAAAATTTTAATCACTTCCTGAACTGCCAGTGAAACAGTAGTTTTCTTTACCTTTTTCAAGGGACTCCATACTGCTTATACACCACAAACTTCATAATCCTTCTCCAAATGTTCTAATAATGATTTTCACTCTTCTGTATCAGTTGTACTATTTCAACCTCTACCTACTTCACCATTACAAAATCATTCCTTTTTCCCATATATGAGCATTATAATTCTAACATCTCATTATTAGAATGAGCTATTAGAACTATCTTCTAATTACATTATAGATACAATGAACAATTTTCCAGTTATCTACAGCTTGCAAAGTTATGCCTTAACTATTTCACTTCATTGTTAATGTCAGTGGTGAATGTCCATATAAAAAAAACCCAAAACAATCTTGTCATGTCATGGTCCTTTGCCACTCTATAAAAAAGAGCATGCAAACTCAAACAAACAAACAAACAAAACAGTAAAAGGAAGAAAGAAAGCATAGATGTATAGATCTGTATGTTCACTAAAACAASGTAAGGCAACTTTGTGCTTTAAGCACAGAATTCTTATTTCCTTAARAATATAAGGAAAATAGAAATAAATTCCAGACCAGAGCTAAAATGTAGCTTAAGTCTGTCTAGAGACAGCAGAAATGGGTCCAATGTCTATTTTTTACAGAAATCAGATATTATTATATTAAAAAGAGGACCACATAGAAATTGAACCCAAGAGCTGATTATTTAGGGTCACAGAACCATAGAATGCACTGAGTTGGAAGGGGACCATCAGGATCATAAAGCCAAACTCCTGGCCATACATAGGACACCCCAAGAATCACATCATGTATCTGAGAGCATTGTCCAAATGCTTMTTGAAGTCTGTCACACTGGTGCTGTGTAACCACTTCTCTATTCCAGTGCCCAARCACTGCCTGTGTGAGGAGCCTTTCTCTAATATCAAACCTAAACCTSCYAACTCAGCTTCATGCCATTCCCTCAGAACCTGTCAGTGCTTCCATGAGATCAGTGTCTATCTATCCACTTCCCCTCATGAGRACATTGAAGACTTCAGTGAGGTCTCCCTTCAGTCTCATCCTCTCCRGGTGAGGAGAATAAACTGAGTGACATCAACTGCTGCTCTTAAGGGTTCCCCTCAAAACTCTTCACCATCCTGATTGCCCTCCTCTGGAAGGTCTCTAATAGCTTAATTTCTTTTTTATATTGTAGCTCCCAAACCAGCCCCCAGCACTGGAGGTGAGGCTGCCCCAGCTCAGAGCAGAGCAGGACAATTTCCTCCCTTGCCCAGCTGGTGTTGCTGTGCCTCATGCCCCTGAAGGACACAAGGGCCCTCCTGGCTGCCAGGGCACTGTTGGCTTGTGTTCAACTTTCTGAAAATCAAGACTCCCAAGTCCTTTCCTCAGTGCTGCTCTTCAGCATCTCATTTCCCAGTCTATCCACACAACCAGGGTTGCCTGTCCCAGGTGTAGGATCCAGCACCTGCTGGCTGGTGATTGCCCATCTCTCTAATTTGTCTCTGCAGGGCCTCTCTGCCCTTGAGGGAGGGGAYATCTGCTTCCATTTTATTGTTGTTGGCAGTTAGACTTAGTATTTCTTCAAGTCCTGCACCCAATATCTAGCATTTACTCCAGCAAATCTTCTACAGCCTAAATGCTCAGGAGTTTTACACCTATGTTTGAATAATGAGCACAATATCCAACMCACATTGCAGAGATAGTGCTATTAGTAGATAATTCTTGATTCTGTTAATTTAAAGGTTTCCTGAGAATATTTTGAACAATCAATTTACAACAAATTGTTTCATCCCATCATAAGTTCCAATGAATTTTTCTTTTCTTCTAAAGAAAGACAGGAAAGCATAACTTTATATCACATGCACTGCAGTTTCTCTGCAGAGTTTGATACTGTTGTTTTAAAATGACATACAATCTAAAACTAGTACTGGWTTTTTATAAAGAGAATTTGCATCAGTTATATTTTTCTTTCCCTTTTATTTGCTTTACTCAAAACAAATAATTACTTTCAAAAAATTACCTTAAGATGTTTATAAATACATCATTGTAGGAGATAATGCTGTATTTCAAAGAAATTCCTGCTTTGGATTGTCCTGAAACTGACAGTGTAAGCAAGCTTGTGTAACTAACAGCTTGAAATTGTGATGCATGTAAAAAAAAAGTGTGATTATTAAATATCTGACAGACTCTATGCTTCAGTATTATCAGAGGACACTYGTGWCTTTATTAAGTACAAGGACACAAAAAACCCCAAACRTTAGACTCAGTACTGATGGTGTGAAACTGTTTCAAGTGTGAGTAGACRAGGCATCAGCACTAAAGTWGAACATGCTTTATCATTTTATTATGTGTTTCTGTTCTTCCTAAGTACTTTTATCATCCATAACATTTTCATTTATATTTCAAATTATCTGTATCTACCATGAAGCTACTCTGAGCCTCTGTGGGAAAATATTCTTCTTCTCTATTTTTCTTAGGCTCATGGACTTAGAGTGCATATAAATTCTGTGGGGAGGGGCTATTTTTAGAAAATTTTCTAGTTATTCTAAAGATACAARTGCACTTAGTCTTGAGACAATACAACAAGCTCAACAATGTGATTTCATCAAAAAGTCACTGGAGAAAAAGTTAGTTGTTTCATTTTGGGTTAACAATCTCCTTGATCCAGTACACTACTATGTAGGCTTCAGGATTAGTCCATGTAGCATAAATTTCAGGAGTCCTGAAATATTCTCAAGGATCTTCATTTATTCATTCTCTTAAATTTCATTTAGCCAAACCAACACTGAAATTGACTTGAGGATATCAGAATTCAGTGATTTTACTATTATTTAGCCCAAGATTTTTCCAAAAAGACAATTTAGGTTATTAAATATTTGCTTAAGGTAGGGTCACTTAAAGGAAAAGTACTTAAAATGTGTGATATTGCAAAATATAATGAACCTCAGAGGAAATAGGGAAAAGTTCTTTCTTCATAGATTTATGAGTATTGGCAAGGCAAAAAAAAACATATTTCACCATGAACAATTACATCTGTAAACAAATAATAGAAAATATTAATGAGAAATACAATTTCCTTGAACTAGTAAAAACAATTTTATGAATGGAACTAGCTGCTAATTTCTCAATGTGTAAATTGATTTCACAAAGTGAAGTGTCTTCTCATCTTTMACCACCATTTGATTACTATCCACTTATTTTAGATACATATGTTTTGGCATAGCATTTATAATAAAAATCCCACAACAAAACCCKCATTAATTTTACTATTAATTTTCTTTTTCACAAGTACCTAACAGTGAATAAAATACACAAATTTATACTCATGTACCTGCTTTTGTGAAGTATCTAAAACGACACAGATCTTGCCAAAATCTACCTATATTTTTTAAATTATTTTTTCCAGTAATTCCTATTAAAACATGGATATCATCAAACTGATATTACTTAGTTTCTAAAGATCACAGGGAAATATTGGTACTTTAACTAGAAAGTTTATTTTTAAAAGATACATAGTTTYAAACACCATAATCAGTTTTAACTGATCACTGGACAGAGCAGTTTTGGAATAAAATAAATGTATTTGTTTAAAAAATGTATTTGTTTCTGGAGAGTTCGATTTTTTTGTGGTAAATAAAAGTCTGCTTCTTCTCAGTATGACACTATGCATTTAAGTAGACAGATTTTTAATGGCCTTATTCACACACATAGTTGAARTGGGAACACTTGGGTCAGAAACTTTCAATAAAATACTATGTATCAATTGGATGCTCCCACAGAAGAATTTCCGGAAGAGCTAATTACTCTTTCAGGGCATCAAAGGAAAATCCTTGTTTCTGATTAAATCAGCACTGTTTCGTCTTTTCTCTTACCTGAATATCAAATATTTCCTGAACTCAACACAACCCAAGCTGCTCATTGTCCCTAATAAGTCACTGAAAAAATTCAAAGCTGTACATATTGAAAGATTCCCTTTCTGTCTATTCTGTACATTAAGAAAAGGAAAAAAAAAAGCCTATTGTTCAATACAATGCCTAAAATGTCCTAAAATTTTCCAAATGTGTAGACATATTTCCATAATTTCCTGGGGGTTTGRGGCTTAGGATTCCTTTTGTCTCCCACTATGCTTTGTGATTACTCAGAAAAGAGACTCTTCTGCTGCTGCCATTTATAATCCATTCTRCACACACAATAGTACAGGTAACATGTCATTAGTTCAAATCACAGCACTCAGCATTCTTACTGTTCCCACAGAAACAGAMACAGATATACAGAATGCTTTCTATTTATATTCAGCCAATAGTCATTTAGTGCTTCTTGAAGATGCACATCTTCAGCAGCTTTACACTTAAAGTACTCCTATAACTCTTAGCCCCTGCTATCCTTACCACAATTTAAGCAATTAGGGTGTCAAAAAACAACTTTATAATTTTCACCACAATGAGGTAATTTTTTGTGGTCACTCCTCCTGTACTCTTAGTTGATTCAGGAAGGCATTAAAACACACAACAAAAAAAAATATTCCAAATCCCTTGGGTGGACAATTTTTACATAATCTTAATTAGAACATGTAATCTCCTTTATGAGAGTACCTCGATAAGACCTTSAAATGAACAAACCTATTTCACAGCAGAACCTCCTCCTTTCTTCCTTGTTCATCAAGAACTAATCTCCTTACACCCCTGCTTTGCAAAAACACAAAAGACAACCACAGAAAGTGAACAGAGTTGATAAAGAGCACCCAGGTTGGAAAGAATAAGGGAGGAGGTAAGGAAGGGAGTTAAAAATTCTTTTTGTGCCTGCTACCAGACTCTGACCAAATAAATACAGGAAAGACAATACTAAGTAGAATTATGGTTGGAAAAGCTTATTTGCTTTCTTGTCTTGCTTTGTATCTATACGATTTCCTGAATTAGCAGGCATTCTCAGGGAACTTTGATGCACAAATTAGAATCTATKCCTCTTCTTGTCTGCATGCTAAGCATCTGAAGAGTGCTGAATAGATTTAAAAGCTGAGCAAAATTCTAATACAGATTACTTCCAGCCATAAAAGCAATTAATCAAAAAATTAACTTATTTACAATTCTGTTGAGATTTAAGAGTTTTGTTTCCATTAAATCAGAGGAATCTATGTAAAAGTGAGGTAATATAGGAAGTCAGGTACAATGTTAACTGTACAATCTGATATTATTCCCTATATATTAATAGGATTTGAATCATCTTCATGTGCATAAAAGATAATTCACTTGAATTCTGCTTATAACAAAGTATGAATTGGTAYAAATTGACATTTAAAAATAAATTCCTTGGTGGGTGGGATGGGAGGAAGGAAAGGCAAAATTTCCAAAAAATCCAGTAATCTGAATTCAGAGGTGGAAATAAAATCATGGTATGCATCATATTCCCCAGGCTTACATGCAGTTTTGTTTTAATTTGAAATTCTGACTACATTGAAAAGTTGTTAAAAACCCCCCTTTATCTAATTCTGAAAAAAATTCCTATATCTATTACAGTTACAAAACAATCACATTTTTTAAAGCACAAATATCATTAAGAGAAGAATCTATCCTGCTTTCTCCATGAACAAGTAAAAGAATTCAACAAAATTGTTCAGTGTCAACAGGAGCAATGGGACACTTTTCCCCATATTTACTGCATTTAGAGAGCAATTCTATACCTTTTAATTTATGTTGTGTGACTAGCTGAAGTTAAAAGGATTTCCAGTGAGCAAATTATTTACAATTAATATTGTTTATTGAAAAACGTTTCACAGAGGATAAAATCACACGTTAAAGTGCTATTATTTTCATATCTTTAAAAATTGGTTTCTTGAATGGCAGGCATTTTACTTCTTGCACAATACTAAAATTTGAAAACAAAACAAAACAAAAACTAAACAAAAGGAGATGAATTCACATAATTGCAGAATTACAGAGGTAAGAAGATATTTGGACYTTAGTATGCCTGGAAACTACTCAAGCATTTCTCACTAAAATGTGAAGTATGGGTATGTATTCTAAACTCCGACAAACCAAGTTCTACATGATAATGAAGTCAAGTAATTTTGGGGAAAATCATCTCATTTTTCTGAATGCTATTGGCCTAACAGTCATGAAAACAAAATTCTAGGAACAACATGATCCACTCTATCATCTCTTCAACAAGCTGATTTTTGGTTCATAATTTTWAAGTGAACACAAGAAGAGGCTTAAATGGAAACAGCTGGTGTGGGGCGCTTTCATCTGAGTTAATATTTAAAGATGATCTCAGTAATCAAAGATTTCTCTACTTTGAAGACCTCATAATCCAATTCGTGATAAAATGAGATGCAACATAGGTCCTCATATTGAATTACTAACTTGACTGAAT
Source organism: Alauda arvensis (assembly GCA_902810485.1). Classification (NCBI taxonomy): domain Eukaryota; kingdom Metazoa; phylum Chordata; class Aves; order Passeriformes; family Alaudidae; genus Alauda; species Alauda arvensis. The sequence continues at coordinate 184,524 of CADDXX010000244.1, read as the reverse complement.
AAGAATGAAGCATAAAATCTAAAAATGTATTATCTTTAGTGGTCTACAGAATGTTAAATTCCTTAATTGAGTTGATACATAAAACATCTGTATAATGAGAAAAAGGCAGGCAAAAAATCCTCCAGTTTTTCTTGGTTCCTTTTTTCTTACTGTAACAGTTCTGCTTTTTGAAATTGCTTATATTATTGCCAGTTATTGATAATGTAATAGGAATACTGATAATGAGCAGCCAAGACAGAAAAAACTTTGTCTGATCTCTAGGCCAATTTGCAAAACGTAGTAGCTAGCATTGATAAAACTGAAATTGTACATTGTAGCATTTAGACCTGCGCTATTTCTTAATTTTAGTTAAAACAAAATTAACATTAGATATATCTTTATAGGTTATAACTAGAGTTCTGTTCCCTGTGTCAAAATAAGTTTAACTTTTAAAGATTTTTAATAGTTGGGTTTGTTTTTTTTTTAATTTATCTTCAAAGTGGTATTCTCTGGAGCTGTGTAGATTAGAAGAGAAAAATGTCCTGGTTCAACAAAGAGTTAAAAACCTTAAATGTAAACTGCTACTATTAAAAAAAAAATAAATTTTTCCTCATTAGAAAAATATTTAGCACTAATTATAATTTTAAAAACATTTTAAACTAGCAGGTAGGCATTCTTTTTGGACATAAAAGTGGATTTCTATGARGGAAGAAGTCAAGAATATTCTACTGCTTAGCAATTAGGATTTAAATTTATCCACTTATCTTTCATAAAAAATTATATTACATGGCTATTGTAATTTTGACTCCTTGTCGCATACATGAAGATGTTCTACAAGGTATCCAGTACTGGATGAACAGTTACTTAATTTTGTTTAGCTGCAGGGGTGGTTAGTATCTTTCAGTATTGATGTTGTAGAGCACAGTATCACAGAACGATTAGGTTTGGAAGGGCTATCTTGTCTATCCTGCCCCCTCAAAAAGATAAAGACCTTGTCCAGGCAGSTCTTGGATATCTCAAAGGATGGAGAGTCCACAAGCCCTCTGCGTACCCTGTGCCAATTCTCAGCCACCCTCACATTGAGAAAGTGCTCCCTTATATTCAGRTGGAAGCTCCTGTGTTTCAGTTAATGTGCATTGCTTCATGTCCCATCACTGGGACCACTGGCCACCTCTGGGCACCACTGAATGTTTGGGGTTTYGTATTAGTTCCAAGGATGGAGACTCCACATCCTTCCTGAGAAACCTATTCGGGTACTCAGTCAGCCCAAAGTAAAAAGAAAGCTTTGCTAATGTGAACAGTCCTGTGCTTCAGTCTAAGCCCATTGCCTCTTTTCCTGTCACTGGCCACCATCAAGAAGCTCTTGGTTTTATTTCCTTACATCCTGTCCTCAGATATTTGCAGACATTGAAGAGATCACCCTGAGTTCCCCCCCTACTCCAAGCTGAACAGTTTTGTTTCTCTAAGTCTTCCCTAATGGGAGAGTTTCTCGAGCCCATAAATCATCTTTGTGGCCTTTTTTGAAYTTTCTCTAATATGTCTGTAACTCTCTCATACTGAGGAATCCCAAAGTGAACACAATGTTCTGGTATATAGGTAGACATGTGGCCCCATCAATGCCCGATAAAAAGGAAGATCATGTTTTGATCCGCTGACCATCCTTCTGCTAGCCTAAGAAGCTGTTTGTCTTCTTGGTTTCAAGTGCCCASTGGTAGCTCATGTTCAACTTGGATGCCTCTGTAACCTTCTCTTCAAAACCACTTCACAGATGGGCCCAGTGTGATCTTATTCCTTTCCAGGTGCCAGTTTCAGCATTTTCTTAACTTCATCAGGTTGGTGTCAGACTACTTCTCCAGGTTATTGAGGTCCCTCTGCATGACAACACAAACCTCAGGTCTATCAGTTACCCCTGCCAGTTCTGTGTCATCTACAAAACTGCTGAGGCTACACTCTCCCCCATTCTCCAGATAATTCAAAAGAATACTGAAGAGGGTCAGACAGGGCTGTCCCCTAGTGTATATCACTAGTTACCAGTTTCCAGGCAGATTTTGTTCTACCCACCACCATGTTCTGACCTTGTCTATTCAGCTGGCTTTCAAATGATCTCACTGCCCACCTCCAAAAGCTATCAATCCTCAGTTTTTCCGGTGTTTTTTGCACCCTGAGAGTTGATGATAGAGTTCAAAGGAGAGCCGGAGGCCGTGCAGTTGTTTTGCAGAATTGTTTATTATTTTCTWATCGTAAAATTTCTCTCAGTCTAGTTGTTCTAGATGTTCCCAGGAAGCCAGAAAAGCAGAATCTGACCCTCCTACAATGGCACCTGGATTTTTATAATTTAAACTAAAATATTTTTTACAATAATTTTCTCTAAGTACTAATAACTACGACCCATGTCAGACAGTGAAATCTTACCAAWACCCCATCAAGAAAAGGCCCCCACCTCTGCAAAGATGAAGAGGAAGAAGAAGTAGGAAAAGGATAAAAAACACACCCTGATTCCTCCATCTTTGCCCTATTCTATCTATACAGGAATACCTAAAGATTCTATTTTTTTCACCCTGTGAGCTAACAAAAATCATACCAATCAAACCCACRTGGACTTCTTTTCCTCTTTCAAGCGTGGCAGTGTTTTCCAGGGAGTTAAATCAAAGGAATAGGTATTATTGGTTATTTTGGCTCTGTCCCAAGACCCTCGGGGTCTTGAGCCTCCAGGGACCCCCAAAGAGGTAACCTGGTTTCCCACAATCARTAACTTGTCTGTGCAGACATCATGGGAGGATGTGAGTGGTACCATCTTCTTCTGACTCTGGTAATAATGTCATCATCATTCTGTAAAGAATTCCTAAAAGAAACTGTCTCTGTAATGTCAGGTGAAATAGGCAGTGTCAAAAGACAGTGAAGTCTATGAAGTCAGTATCCACTGTTCCCTCCTCATCTACCAAACCTGTCCTTTCAATATTGGTTATCAAGGTGGTTAAGCATGAGTCCCTCTTGGTAAGTTCRTACTGACTGCTTCTGGTAGCTTTCTTCTTTATCAGCTACCTGGAGATTATTTTCAGGATCCTTTCCACAGATGAAGGTGAGGCCTGTAGCTCTCTGGGTCCTTCTTCTTGCTGTTCTTGAAGATACAAATGACACTTATTTCCTGAAGTCCTCAGACACCTCTTGTAATCACCATGATCTTTTAAAGATAATCGTGAAAGCCTTTTCAATGACATCAGTTCTGACTCATGAGCACAATCCATAAATGTCCATGGATTTCCGTATGTACARGCTGTGTAAGTTTTCCCTAGCCTGCTTCTCTTTCACCAGTTGTATAACTTTCCTATGTTAGATGTTGTCCTGGGTTTTAGATAGCTAGAATTTTTAAAAACCAACTTTGCTAGTAAAGATGGTAGCAAAAAGAGGCATTCAGCACCCTCAGCATGTTCCATGTCCTTTYACAGAAAGGTTCCCAACTCGTTCAGCAGTAGGACCACATTTTCCCTAGTTTTCTTTTACCTGCTGATATATTTGTAGATACCTTTTCTTGCCTTTGACATCAGACTCCATTTCATCAGACACTCTTTCTGGGCTTTRATTTTCTGACCTGCATGTTTCCATGTTTAAACGGTGTCTTTTTATTCCTACCAGGCTACCTGTCCCTGTTTCCTTCCATCCTTCATACACTCCCTTTTTATGCCTGAGTTTTGCGGGAACTTTTTCCCAAATGCAGGCCCCCAGATATTATTCCTTTCCAATCTTCCTGCTTTTTGGGATAAGACTGCTCTGATCTTGCAGAATGGGAGTCTGGAACATCAACCATTTTTCTTGGGGCTTTCTTCCAACCAACATTTTATGTAATGGGATTGCTTCAAGATGAGCCTCAAAGCTCAAGCCAATTCCTGCTCTATTGAAGTAAGGGTTGTAACTTTCTTCTCTGTTTCCTCCTCTCAGGGTCCTGAACTCCACCATCTCATGAGAATGRTAATCAATGCTGCCTTTGAATTTCACATTCCTAACATCCTTCCTTGTCTGAGAGGATGAAGTCTAGYAAAGCACCTCTACACTCTGATTCCTTTCTCACTTGAGTCAGTAAATTGTCACTTCAGGAATGTCCTGTATAGTTTATGCCAAGATTTGCTGTCCCTGTTCCAGCATATACTGGAACTCTGCCATGAGGATCAGTACCTCTTAATGTGAGGCTCCTTCCAGCTCRCTGTAGAAGGTCCCACCTTCTTCTTCTTGGTCTGGTGGTCTACACTATTACACTGTTACCCAAAAGCTCTCAGTTTGTTCATCATCCATCACCAGGAAAAGCTCCATGCATTTCATCTGTTCTCTTAAGTAAAGGGCAGCTCTACCTGCTCATCTTCCTGCTCTGTCCTTCCCAAAACGCAGCCCTAACAACTCAGYTGAAGTACTCCAATCATGTAAGCTATTCCACTGCATCAATGTGATTCCAACTTGATCAAAGTTCTGCCACTCTAYAGAGATCATTAATTTACCATATTTCTTCCCCATGATACATTCATTGGTATACAGGTACTTGAGACAGRCAGCCCTTCTGATTTCGCAGAAGGTGCTTAGGGGAAGGAAAAATATGTTGTGGCATTTGATGTGGTGTTTTAAAAGTGAGTAAAGTGTTTAGGAAAATTTTCCCAAAGTTCTTTTAAAATAAACAGAATTTCAATTGGATAGACATATAAGAACAGATAATCATTATTTCCAAATCAYTTAACAGTAAAAACTGTTCATACTCCATTCATATGTCAATTTCAGGAAAAGAACTACCTTTTACCAGRAGATTTCAAATATTTATTGACCTAAATCAACATATTAGTAGTGAGACCAATTTACAGATTAGTTTGTTATAAATTTTTTAATAAACATTGATTCCAGCTTTTCTCTTTGTTTCCCATGAGTTCACAACGTTATATGTATAACAGAGATTATACTCCTAATTAATTTTATCTCATTAAAACTTCATTAGTAAAATATACACCAGTTGATCCTYGTTATACAGGAGCACTTAAGACTAAACTCTAGAGAAAGGTGCATGAGGAAAATGTCCCACTTTGGCCAGAGGTAAAGGTCAGMGGTTTATAAGCAACAGAAGGAAAAATTTTTATCTGCTCGGATCATGGAGGTAATGACAACATTTCTTGGAGTTTTTGCAAAGTAAGCTRTTAGTATGCATTGGAAGGAATAAAGCACTCCTGTCTCATATTTTGAGTGCTTTTKAAAGGGAGATAGAAATTAACATTAATTAATTTTTTTCAAATGTAAATATTCCCATGAAACAGTAAATGAAAAATCACGGTTCTGCACAAGTTTATTTCACAAAGAAAAGCATTAGKTCAACGTAATTTTGAACCTAGTTTTATGCTTAGGAATAAGTGCTAAAACAGATAGAAGCCTCTTCTATAATTGTTTCTTTTTTGTGTTATCTTGTTCAACTGAATAGTTCAGATGCTTTCTAAAATTTTACAAGCAAGTAGCAGAATGATTAAGACTCAAGAGCTCATGACAATAAACTGCATGGTCACAGGAACTTATCAGAATGGAGATCAGTCTTGAAAGAAAGTCTGGACAAGTTGGAAGAAAGTGCTATCAATAACTGTGAAAAGTTCAAATTTGTATTTTAACAAAGCCAAAAGCAAAGCCCTGGGATGACATTAACAGAGAACCCAGTCAAGACTAAAAAGCATATGGCTTGACTTAAGGCAAGGGAGATKATAATATTTCATATTCTATCAGAAATAAATAAATCCATTAATGGAATACCTGAATTTTGCCTTCTAAAATAGGTTGAATGTCTCAAAAAGATACTTMTATCTAATTTTAAATTTCTGATATTAGTCATATCAGAGTGTCATATCAGAGGAGACACTATGCCCATGTTTTGTTTACATAGAACAAGAGTTTGCATAGTTTATTTCTCATATAACCTCAGTAAGAAATTAAAATGATGGGTYTTACTGAAGCTGATTTCTCTGATGACAGGTAGCTAATTTTCAATGCACAAGAACTTAAAAATATTTTGACAACTAACAGTGAAAGCTTTCAAGCCAATTCCACTTCCATAAAAAGTGTCACAATTTTTTATTATATGTTCATTATCATGGATGTTTAGATTGTCTATTAGGAGAAACTTTTTACTGTGAGGCTGGTGTGATACTGAAACACATTGCCAAAGGAAGAAGTGGATGCCCCAGTCCTGGCAGTGTTCGAAGACTGGGAAAGGCCTTTAGCAATCTGGCCTACTGAAAGGTGTCCCTGTCCATGATAGGAGGATTGGGATTAGGTGGTTTTTAAGGTCCTTTCCAACCCTTGACATTCTATGTTTCTATGACTTCTTTACATTGAGAGGATTGAGCAAGCCTGATCTATTGCAAAGCACTGTCCGGTTTCTAAAACACTATGTTTCAGCTCTGCTTTCACTTCAGTACTAAACAGTAATGASATTATATTCAAATACTCACATACTAAATAGGGAAGGAATAGCAAAATCTCTGTGGAAACAGATACATATTTTATTTGTTGTGAACACCATTGTATGTGGTACGTGTATATGGTATCCGTGTAMCATATACAAGATACTGTAATTTTCACCAGACAAATAGTCTGATTGATTTCAAGGCCTACATCAAAAAATAAAGRCTGATCTTAAAGTTCTACTAAAGCTCAGACTTTCTGAGTATCCCTGCTATTATGTTCTGCAGCTTCACTCTTTGTAACCACACAGCTCAATAATGCCTTGAGCAGTCAGGCCACATTTCAGGCCCTAAATCAGACTGTAATCTCCCCCTAAATCAATTGCATACCTGCAATATATCTTCCTATGACCACCCATACTTACATATATATGGAACTCCAATGCTTATAAACCCTTACTGATGGAAAATTCGTTATAATTTCTCATTTTCCAACTCTCAACCCKRCTGTTGCTTTTATYGCTTTCCTTAGTGATAGCTGAAGTRAATTCCTTAAAATTAGACATTCAGTTCTGTTTAGCAACTTACARTACTAACCCTTGGAGTATATTGCTCAGCAATCAATGATTTTGAGGGTTTTGTTTAGCAGTTGCCTGCATTTATAGATGTATATGTCACTAGAATATGTSAAGCTAGATCTTCTGTATAGTGTAATCCTGGCCCTTCTATAACAATTTCTCTAATGTGAAGAAAAATTATATTCTGTTATGCTTCTGCAACATGAGGTCYAAAGTATTAATTCACCTCACTCTTCTTAATGTCACAAAAAATGTATGTCTTCAACTAGGAAACATGTTTTATTGAAGTCCTGCAGAAATGTGCTGATGTTTTAAATCAATTCATCTTTCCTTCAAGCTGAGAATAAAAAAAAAATTAGTTGCCAACAATCATCCCAAGTTTTTTTTTTGTTTGTTTGTTTTTTGGGGTTTTTTTCCAATTTGATAAAATTGGAAGTTTCGCATTTTTATTTTCATCCTGAATTGTACCTCAGACTGAGATCAGACTGGTTTTCCATATTGGGCCCCAGATGCATGCAACTTGATTACCAAGAAGCATATTTGAATTAAAATTTCATTTTTAAACAGAGTATACATTAGTTTATTGATATATGTGCAGTGATGCTTCCAACATAGCAATTATGATTTAGTTTTATCTGTTTAAAGTTACGGTAATGGGAAAAGAATCAATAGGCTCAGACTGGTATGAGATCATGTTTCACCCCTAATAGATGCCTAGGTAAGGACTTACATGCAAAAGTKAAAACTGTGAGAATGATTTATCTCAAATTCTTATTGGCACCTTTTCCAGTCATTTATGACAAATTGTGAGTATGTCAAAATAACACCTTTATATAAAAAAATATAATGCTTTAGAGCATTTTTAGATATCCATTAGATATCCATTTTTAGATGTAACCACTTGAAGTCCTTGCATGCCTTGCAACTATTTGTGACAATACTTCCAGAGGATTAAAAACCCTGTGTTATCTTCCAAATATATGTGACTGGTTTGCTCTAGGAAAAGTACCGTTCAGGTATTCTAAAAATTTGTTACAATCTGTCAATATATGCTGCAGGCTGAGGTTAGAGTTGAGATTTCCTTTGTAAGAGAAAATAAAAACAAACTGTTTACAAAAATAAAATTCAAGGAAGCCTTGGTATTGAGATGTGAAGAAAGGGTCAATATTTAAATTTGAAGAATTTAGTAATAAGTGACTCTATTACTTATTACTATTCTATTATATTCAGTATTAAAATTGAATTTAAACAACAAGATGAGTCAATATTCTTCTAGGTCTTGATGAAAGCTTTGTTGAAGGGGAACATGTATGTACTCAGAAATATGTCTTAATGACTGTGATTTCAAATGTAAAAATTAAGTGGACATCRTGGGACAATATCAAATKGGAAAATAAATCAGAAGAAAAAAA
>CADDXX010000244.1:27052-162370 GCA_902810485.1 Alauda arvensis | reverse complement strand
ATATCCCTCATCATGTTATTACCGTTTTTTTCCCGGTCGAATAATATTTAAATTTTTCCATGGGTAAATGTCAGCTTTTCCTGTGACTAGGAGCACAGAACAGGTCTATGAAGAAGTGTTTGGTTATTATTTGAGTTCCAATCACACTTTACTCAACTGAATCTTTAGTCAGACACTTACAAAGAGTGTCACTGCACTGACTTGCTTACATTAGTTGATAACAGTAAATTAATACTACCTTGCCTCAAAACAGTTGTGCAGCCCTCCAGATTAATTCTACCTCTTGTCAAGTTTGTGTTTTCATTGACAGGAGTATTTACAMAAGCACATTTTCATACCAGCAAATAGTGCCTCATATGCATTTGGTCCATTTTGGGACCATGATGTTCTAAACAGAACCACTCTCTTCATGAGAAAACACAGAAGGGAAAGCAAGTGTACTTAGAACTGACAGATCTTGAACTTTGGAACCAGTTTAAAGGTACCAATTTATCACTTTATTGTGATGCATGAATAGCTTTATAAACAGATTAGTGACTACAGATGCAAATAAATCGATTTGCATGTAATCCTTGCAAATGAAAATTTTCCTATCACACTGACTAGCTATGCAGATGTTGAAAGATTAGTCTCCTAAATGAATGCATAAACCAATGGGTTTTTGCTTCAATTAAATGTTGTAATAATTTATTACTAACTGCCAAATAATAAGAAATCAGCAGAATTTATAAATGCATTAACTAAATAGAAAACAGCTGGTATTATTTATTGGAGGGCCACAGTTATCTCTTGGGTTTACAAAGCTCCTGTGAATGCTTTGCAGACTTTTTTCATCTTATTTTAAGTTTTGTTCAGCTTCTGGGAAATATTTCCATATACAAAATAAAGAAATTATAAAAGCCTGTAACATACCAGCAATCAACCACACTGATACATAAAATAGGCAATTATTAATTATCAAGGTACTCGATGTTTATAGGAATTTAATGCAAAAGCAATTATTTAGGGAAATCTACATAAGAAAACACCCTCAACTGATAAGGTGCTCTTTTCTGAAATTTGGAAATTATTAAACTAATTTTTTTCAAGACTCAAACTTTTTTTCAGGACAGAGAATTTTTCATATATTCAACTGACAAACACACACATACACATGAATCTACCCCAGGACTGAATCCTTTAATGAACCAAGATAGGATCAGTTTAGTCTATTTTCATAGGACTTGGTGTAATGGTCCATCACCAGTTCTCCAAATTCCAAACTTTTTGCATCTAACCACTTTCCACTAAATATAAGGCGAGTCTTTCCTCTCCTGGAGTCGTCCATTTGCCTGAATAGATTTAACTTTCTTCCTAGCAGCTGGTATAGTGCTGCATTTTGGATTTTGGATGAGAATAAAGTTGATAAAGCACTGATGTTTGAGCTGCTGACAAATAGTGCTTACTATAAGACAAGGAAATTCCAGCTACTCACACCAGCCCTGCACTAAAGGAACTGGGAGAACACAAAAATCTGGGAGGAGACATCACCAGAACAGAGGACTCCAACAGACCGCAGGGATATTCTACAGCTCATGGTGTCATGCTCATCATCTAAACTATGGGAAAAGCTGGTTGGGGGCTGCTGAGTGCTGAGGAGCTGGCTGGCATCCATCAGTGTGGGTGGTGAGCAGCAGCAGTATGCATCCTTTGATTATTATTGTTACTACTCTCCTTGTTGTTATTTTTATTGCTCCTATTATCGCTATTGTTACTATTTCCCCTTCCTTTTCTGCCATATTAAACTGTCCTAATCCCAGCCTACGATTTTTTATTTTTTWTTTTTTTTATACAATTCTGTTCCCCATCCCACTGGGAGCAAGGGGTAATGAATGGGCAACTGTGTGGTGTTTAGCTGCCTGCCACTTTAAACTATGGCACTTCTTTAGTCTCCTCCTTCTTGGTCCAGACAGCAGAATCACACAATTTGTCACACAACTCTTATGAGGAGGAAATGTCACTGCTGTGTAGGCGCCTGAGCAGATTAAAGTAATAATATGTAGCCATTTTTATCTTCTGGGCTCAAAGCATTTTCAAAGCATAAACATTCATACATATTTATATATATGCAAGTCTACATCTATATACAGATATAAAAAAATCTACACAAAACCATTTCTTCAGAATTAGAATAACACTCAGCATTTTGTCAGGACTAAAAAAATATAACTGAAATTTTGTATTAACTTTAATTTTGCCTTGTCTTACCAGTCAATAGACAGTCATCTTCAGATTTTTTTATGCTTAGGTAATTCTGCTTGATTCCCGAAGGGATTGCTCAAGTTTCCTTCTATTTGCAAGGAAGGTTTTCAGACTTTGAAGTTGAACTGAATGCTGACAAGGTGCTCAAAAGACCATATTAGTTATCAAAAGACCGTGTGAGTCAGTTGAGACTTTTCTTTTTTATGCATGAACAAAACATTTGTTACAGGATACTCTGTGAGGAAAAGCTGTTGTGTCTGTTCACATACAGGAAGGTACCTCTTTATATTGGTCTGCATAGAGGTTTGTTCAAACGTTGATTTTTATATTTTATTTCTGTTACTCCCACTTTGTTTTGTACAAAATCTTTTTTAGAACAGCACCAATACTGAAAAGACCTAGAACAGCAGTAAATTCATTAAGGATTTTATTAAGTCAGCTAGTCATCAGGTACAATTCATCAACTGCACACACCTTTCTGCTCTATTTTTGCTAAATGCATCTTCTTTGGAATTTAAATTATGACGAAAAAGTGGCTGACTAATCTGAATTTCCCAATTTATTCATGTTCAATAAAAAGCTGTTCATCAGCTTAAACTCAGCTTTGAGTTCAAATCAAATTTAAACCACCTGGGAGTAAACAAAATTGCTCTTCTTCCCTAGCACGTCAGCTATGGATAAAAATAACGAGCATATTTCCTAGGAGCTGAAGATTCAAAAACTGTTTCTACCAACAGATTTTACTTAAATGATTTAACAATTAGGAAGAAGCACCCTGGGTGCATTTTAGATTAAATATTTTGATCCATGATTAAAGAGAACAGAAAGAAAAAATATATGTAGAATCCTGTTTGGAGATTACAAAATGGGTTTGCTTTTCACTAAAGTCAGTATTGACTAAATATTCATTGCACACAAGTTTTATAGATGCTGTCACATTTGCTTGACTACCTTTCAGTATCTTCCTCATCCTCTCTCTCTTCTATCTTCCTTTCCTATACAGAACGTGTCCAAAGCTTTAAGTGGAAGAACAAGATTACTGAGATTATTGGAAAAGCCACACGTGAGATGTGAGGCCTTGGCTATAAAATATACAATTTAAAATATTTTTCAGCTAGCTACCTCTCTAATTAAATACTATTTTGCCGGTGTTCTGTTTAATTTTGACAGGACAGTTCTGTTTAAAACTCTTGCAAAAGGCCTCTGGGATTGGGAAAGCCAATTGTCAGGACCATTTTAGGCAGTTAAATCGCTTATTCATCAAGACACCTCTGATGCAGTGCAGCACTTTACGCTGGACTCTAAGAAATTGTTATGTGTGAAAGAGGCAGGAGGTGCTCGCTCACTGCAGGAGCTGCTCTCAAGCTCAGACCATTATTCTTGGGACTTGCCTGAGCTATATCGAAGGTGTTCCTGTGCTCTGTCAGTCTGAATTGACACAGACAGCTGAACTATTTTGAGGCTTGACATTGGATTTACTCTGTCTCTGTAGAACTGATTGGCACCAAATAGTCACCAGTCCTGCTTTGCTCTGCATTTGGATGTTGCAGAACTCTGCCCTTGACCTTACAGGTATTGTCCTTCTGTCACTACTTGCTCCCGCCTTACCTTCATGTCTTAGCCACCGTTCTTACTGCTCATAAATTATAGATTGCTAAATTACAAGTAATGTATTTTTAGGTAAAGTATCATGATTATGAGATTTTGTTTTTACATGGAATACACATGTGATGAGAACAATCCCATCTCATCTGTTGTAAATAATTGGTTTTGTGTGTCTTGGTATAGCTAATGGGTGTAATGAAGTCCACATCTGAGCTCCTTGCTAACGCATGAAAAGGAAAGAGTGAATTACAGGAGACTCTCCTATGTGACCACACTCCTTCATACATGACTAGGATGTTATACAGTATCCTTTGTTTTTATCTGGAAGGCTGTCTTTGCCTCAGAGTTAGAATTTTACTTTGCTGCGTAGTCATATTCTTATAACAATACAAAAGATGTTGCTACCTAGAAGCAAAAGGTGAGSCAAAATTGCAGCAGCTTTAGCCTCTGTCTCCTTGAGTGAGACCACTTAGCAGGTTATATGAAAGGTGGTATCAAATGAAGAAGGCTCCATTTATTTTTTTACCTTTTATAAAATCTTTCTGCTTGAAACTTCTTTTAACAAAGATGAAATCTGCTATGCTAGAGATGTAAAGCTGTATTTCTGATGGAGTTCATAATATTCCAGCTCTGAAGGATTCTAAAGATCTCAAATCAATAATCACCAAATGCTAAGGGACATTGCCTCTTATAGTGGAAAAAATACAACACAAGGAAGAGAAAGAGAAGAGGAAAATTCAGTGACCCATCTTTTACTTATCAGATAAATGGAAGAGATAGGATCAGAATTCATGTGATACTAACTATGGTAAGTCAAGAATTTAGATACATTATTTTTTTAAATCCAGAAATAATCAGTGTCAATAAAAGCCTTATTAGAAGAAGGAGTTTTGAAGTTAGTAAATTGAAAAAAATATTTTGCAGTTTCACACTGTTACTGTTGTCAAAGCCAACTACCCACTGAGGACATGAGACAGTCTAGTCATTAATGCCCCGGATGCTTTTGCTCCAGGTGGGAGTAACATATAATAGATAGATTTAACCAATTAAAAATGTCATGCCAAATGACATAACAACACTTATTCAATTTGGTAGTGAGTGTTTCAAGCTGAGTAAATAGGAAGATCTTTGAATAGAATCAAATAGCAGTTTATCAAAATCAAGTATTAAAAACATGCATCGCATTAACAATGTCTGCATATATACATATATATATATATATAAAGTTTCATTTTAATGATTGAACATGGAAGAATTTTTAGCATCTGATTTATGCTACACCATTTATTCTCCTTATTTACTTCGGTGTTTTTACGACAAATTTAAATAGAGACCTAAATATTTATTAAGGTCTGTAAATTATCCTGCTCGTTATTTAAAAAGAAGCCAATTCTTTATGATGTTTGACCATTCTAAGCCCAGAAATCAATAAAACACAATTATGAATTTTTTTTTTTTAGCTGAAGAGCAACTATTATTTTGCAGAAAACTGCAGGAACATCTAGTGCCTCTGTGCCCATTCAGCAGTTTTACATGATTTTGAAGTTAAACCTGCTTAATTCTAGACCTGACATTAATGTCAATTGAGTCAGCAGTAAAATACGTCTTAGCTTTCTCCTGAATTATTGAAATTATGATYCTATATGAATTTAATAATTACACATAATTTTAATTGACAGCACTTACTCTACTGAGATCAACTTTCTTCCCAGAGAAACTAAACTGAAGATCAGCTATTTCTTATTCTCTTAAAGAAACAAACAGCAAAAAGATAACAAATGTAGGAATTCTTACAGATAGGTCGAGTAATTCACTAGGAGCTATGATTTGTTTCCTTTTAGATTTATTTTTCTAATAGAAAGGAGTTGTAGAAGCTTTGCTGCAGTGACTTTTGAAGGATAATGTTAACAGACAGCCAACGGCATTCAATCTATTTGATCAAATGTGACCATGGCTGGATCTTGAAAATGTTTTTGCTTTGGTTAAATGGTTAAAAGTAATCTGAATCTGGTGAGCAATGTCCTCATGTTGAATTTATCTTCAGTTAAGTTTCGACATTACATTTGTTTTGATTAGAAACAAGAGTTCAAGTAATAGTTAATGAAGTTGTCTTCTGAGTTATCTTCTGTTTTTTATACATATTGGAAATTGTTTTATAAGTGGCCCACATGCACTATGCATTAATTCAAAGAATTTCTTAATGGCTCCCCCTGTTCTTTAATATTTTGTGGAAATATACAGCCATTTGAATTTGAGTAACAGTCTGATTTAATTTTTCTTTGAACACATCTATAAGTGGCTTGAGTGAACTGTTGGCCTGCACAGCAAATATCTATCCTAAGAACCAGTTCTATCCTCTCTTCAGCTTCAAAGTATATGCCTAAGACTTATCATGTTTATGGTTATGGATTTTATAAATACTGCCTACTTCAGTGGGTGAGCAGCAGTGCTTTCTTTAAAACCCATTATTCTGAGAATACATATATTAATTATTTCAAAACTTAATGCTTCAACTTGCATTACCCAAGTAATGCATCATATCTTCAAAATGAGGTGTCATAAAGTAAAAATATCTTGCAATAGAAATGTGGAGATCAGCAATCTTAGAATAAATACTTTACATTGAAAACAGAATTCCTTAAAAATGCATTAATAAATTTGTCTTGTTCCAACTGTAAATTATTCATCTCCATGTTTGCTACTTCTGTGGATGACTATTCATAAAGAACACCAAATACAATCATATCATTTTTCTCTCCAGTGATAATAAAATTGCGTATTGAAATTTTTGTAAAACCAAGTTAATGCTTTAAGCAAAAATTTATTTGTTTAACCCACCAAATCACATTAATGTTCCTATTTATGTACGTAATGTAAATTAATAAGATATTCTTGCAAAAAAAAAAATACTGCTTCTACTTCTATTATGTCTTTCATTATTCAATGAAAATATGTTTCTGTTTGGGAGACAGGCAAAGGAATGGATGCTTCTGATCCTCAGACACCATAATCTGAGCAAGTCAAGGTGATCAGATGTCATTTTGACACATCTCGGAGCAGGTAGGTGCCCTGTATATGCTCCTCTGAAGAGGAAAAAGGGGATGTTGATTAAAGTTCTGTTACATGCTACACTGCCAAGATAGATGTGCCTTAATCCCCCTTTCTCCAAAACCTCTGTCTCTGATTTATACCCATGAGAGAGTCAAGAGGATTCTGTCCCTCTTCTGTACGTGAAAAGAAAAAAAATTGGAGAGAATCAAGTGAACCCTGGGAGTTCACAAACAGTGCCAGTTAAGAAAACCTCCRAGCATAACCTTTAAAGGAATACATGTTTTTAAACCAGTGGATTTCTTCCTAATCCATTTACAGGTAATGTACACTATAYGTTTTCTCTACATATTGTGATAGAGGAAAAAAAGAATAAAGACAAAAAGAGTTAAACAAGTCAACATATTGTTAAAGAAAATGTCCTTGGGTTTGTTATTATACTTGGAGAAAATTCCTTCCACCCCACACCCAGGGAATAAATGGTATCATTTGCTGGTTCCAAACCCCATCAAGTCAAAATATGATTTTATTTCAGGGAATGTATTAGTGAGAGAAAGTTTTATCTTGCTACCTACTGTCTGTTTTAGTATAGATCTTTGCAAAGGTGGCAGAATGGTGTATGCTGCATAAATTACAGAGTCTGTTATTGGTACTATGACATGTTTTTTCCAGTTACTTCCTGTTGTCTTGGCAGTAAAACTCTATTGTGGCCTACTCATATGCAATTGTATTTGTTTTTCACCTGCAGTGCATTTGATTACTAAGATCTTTTTTAGCATTTTTGGTAGATGAAAACGTGAATTTTTGTCTCAATTTTTTGTTTTGTGTAATTATAAAGAGCAGCATGAAAAACCTTCATGCTGGAAAAGCAGGAGCTGAAGAATAATAAAAATTACAACTGAAGATCACCTCAATGAATACTTTCACACTAAAAATAAAAATATCTACTTTCAATAAGGTAATTGTTGCAACTTAGAACTGCATAAACTCCCCTAAGCTTCACCAATCTACACCCATGATATATTCAATAGAAAACACCCATACAGCAGATCTGCTGTTCATTACACAATCAAAACATACATTTAAATAAATAAAGTGGGCTATTTTGTAACACTGTTCACACAGGAAGATCACTTTATTCATCATTCATCACAGCTTCTGCTGTGATAGATTTTAAATGTAAGATTGTAATGGTTGTTTGCTTCTGCCTCACAGGATGCTTCTCTGTTAACCACAAGGTGTTCTCGCACATAAGGATGGTTGATGAGAAGAAAGGATCTCATTCTTTTTCTCTCTCACAAATGGGTTTACAAAAACCTTGAAGCCTATGCTACAACATTTATTCTTCTTTCATTGACTCTTCTAAACTATATTAATATCTCAAAGCTATGCAGACATGTAAGTAGTAGAAAGTATATTTATGGCATATTTTTCATCAGATACTTGACTATGGCTTTTTAAAAATAAAATGCATATCAAAATAAAGCAAAATATGACACTTTAGGTCTAATAGGTTAACAATTCTTGACATGGRTTTATTGTTACCGTATATTTACAAAAAAACCCCCAAACATTTATTGTCTTTTTATGCTATGTTTACAACTATCAGTCCCAGCAATAAACCTTCCTACTTTTCTTTGTCTGTTTGCAGCTTCCTTGGTACAGKAATAATCTCTTGAGTATGTTCTTTATTGTGCTGTGGGGTGAACTAAAGAAAAAAATAAAAGAAAAGGATAAGCTTCTTCATCTGATGGTGCCTCTGAAAGAAATGCCTAACCTGTCTAAGTCAACTAATCTGCCCAGTGGTAACACGATGAACATTTTCTGTTTTCAGTTTAGGACAGCAGCACAAAACTCTTGCTGATTCCTTGAAYAGCAGAAGACAGTGAAGCCTAGAAGACTTTAGGAACCACAGCCAGTAAAATCGCTGCAAATATCTTCATTCAGGGGTGAAATGGAAATAAATGTACAAATGAAAAAGAAAGAAAACATCTTCCACACAGTAATGTAAACCATAAAAAGCACATCCTTTTTAACAGAATTTTATTATGCCTTTTTATGCTGGCTGCTGAATTGGTTCAAAGTACCCATGAAAATAAATTACAAACTGCTTGGGTTTTTTTCAACTATTTTATGGAAATTAAACCTTTTGCTAACTGCATTTATACTGGATATTTCCCCATACCACTAGAATATCMCATTCAGCAAATATTTTCTTTGAAGAAAGTAAGAAACAGTAATGTTACTTAATGATATATCTTTTAGTGYKTAATTGTTGCTGTTGTTCTCTTTCCAGGGAYTGTTAGTTCCAAAGTTTGTTTACATWCCCCCCTAGGAGTAGGTTGCTGCTGAAAAAAAGGTCTTGGTCTATGTTGCTTTCTGTCCTAGTTACTTGTTCCTATTTCTGCCTTAGTTTCTGTACAGTAAGTTTATCTTACTGAAGTGCTCTTTTGTTGTTGTTCTTGCCAACAGCAGGGACATAGTAGGGATTTAGAGTATAATAGGAACTTTTTTTTTTTTGTGACTGATTCCAGTGCTAGAACAGACAAAACAGAAACCTGAGWGTTTGCATGAAATTACAATTTATTTATATACATATTTTTATATAAAAAATAGCATGTATTTTTCATCCAGATTGTTGCACACATGTATTTATAGGAATATGCCTGTTCAACTTCCAATATATTATTTGAACTTTGCTCAACACCCACTAAATTTTATCTCAAATATAATCCAGTTGTACAATCTTTTAAATAAAAATCAAACCAGAATGATGAACACWTCTAAAGAAAAAAGACTGGTATGAAATTCCATCACAAAACCAAAAGCTGAAAGGGATTGGAAGCTTCAAGGTTTCAAAGCTTTAGAAGCTTTGGTGAGGTAATATGATTTTATACATTAACATAAGTCTTAAAAACCCTGCAGTGGGAAAATTTGAAGCTGTAGACAACCTGGGATGTTGAAGACAACTAATTTGAGAGTTCAGGGGTGTATATAATTAATGTGAAATTAAGGAACACAGTCTGAGATTTACAGTTTTATTTCTCRTTCCTGAAAGGCCTCCTTTTTATCTTCTGCTCTTATTTAGCTCCAGTATTCCCTATTCTGCTCAAGAAGGAATAACTGAAGATACTCCTGGAATATTCTTAATTAAATTTAAGGCACATAAAATCTATTGTTTTGCACCTTCACAAGTCAGCTCATACAGAAAAAAAAACCCCAAATAACTTACTTCCTTTTTAAATTTTTTCAGTTTATCACATCAAGCCACCCACAATACTTACATTTGATTACCTCACATTTCTGTGTGGAAAAGGTAAATGAATAATTACATAACAAGAAGTTACCTAAAGCATTTTCGACATAACAGAAACTTATAGACAGCAATATTATTAAAAAAACCAATTTTGAATACAAGTATCCAACTTCGCCTTTATGTCATCAACATAAAATGTAGCTATTTTCTTTTTCTTGTGAGAAAAGCTCTATCAGAATTAAACATTTTCATACCAAGATGACAACCAAWAATCTTTGGGAATGGTATAGGAAGATAATAATGAGTAGGGTTGAATGATAGGAGTAAGCAAGGATTTGATCCTCTTTACCCTGAAGGCAACAATTAAACCTGAAAGGTTGTCCTGCYGTGTTGACTGGCTTTGGCAAGAGAGTAGAAATCTTTTAACTACAGCTGTGGACTAGATTAAATTATAGCTGGTCACCCCAACCAYGGTTTCCACTTAGTACTATGAGTAGGTAAGAGTTGAAAGAAAATCCTGATCATTCACTAGCACTGTTACTATTAAGGACATACAAAGAGAACAGAGTAAATGTGGGATTATGTTCTCTAAAGCACCAATTATTCTGACTAATGTGTGCCTGTATCCAGTCTGTAATCCACTTAAAGGTCTTCTAACTTTCTTTTTTAGGTTAATGCACAACTACTGTTTTCTGGGTTTGAGTCAGCTCAAGTAAGGAAATACCAATAAATCTTTGAAAAATAAAAAGATTCTTTCTTACACGTGAGAAGTATTAATAAGGTAAAGAGACGAAAAAAGAGTAAAACCCCATGAAAAACAAGTAGAGAGAATGCTTCTGAAGGGAGTAACAGTGTGGTATTTTTAATAATTTATATGTTTAGAAAATTTGACTTCTGAAACCTATCAGCAGTTAAGGAATCTACCAAAGTTAATTCTTGAAAGAGTGGTTTGTGGGTTTTTTTGGTTTGGTTTTTGGGGTTTTTTTTGGGGGGGGGAGTTGTTTTGGGGGATTTTTGGGTTTGTTTTTTTTCTTTTTCCAAGATGGGTCAAGTTATCTCAAACTTACATTTTCTTTTTGCTCTGCTTTCTAACTGACATTCATAAAAAATCAACTACATGGTCAGTTAATGCATTGTTTTATGCTTAGCTGTGCAAAATGCCATCATAGTATTTTAATGACAATTTCTGCATATTTTATTTGACAAAACCATTTAAATTTTATTATTATGATTCTTCATTTTAATTTACACATAAAAACTGGATTTTGAAATCTCTACTCAAAGTCTACTCAAAGTGGCTAATCACTATTCTTATAGAATATAGTATAATAAACAAGAAAGCAACACATACTTAAGACCCTTCCTAAGTTTCATATTTTATGTTCATCCTTTGTGAAGTTTGAATAAAATATCTAAATAATATCTAAGGAAACACAAAAAATATCTGATCACACTAGTATAATACTTGTAATTTTGTTTAAAAGGAAGTAAACTTTGTGATAGATGAAAATCAAGGTCATTCTTGCACAGAACATTTGTCATCTAACAGCTTTTGCTAGTAAAACAGGTTAATGGTAACATACAACAGATTTTTTTTATTCTTTTGTAATATTGTTTCTCAAGAAAAATATATTTTCTGTTTAAAAATAACCTCTTAGTTCAAAATCACCAAGCAAACTGAACGCACTAAGAGGAACTACTGAACTGCTATATCATTATTTATTCTACAAAAATGTGATTCCTTTAACTATAAGATCATCTGTCTTTCAGATAATAAACATTGCCACAAGGTATGCGGAATTGATTTATGAAGAAAATTTGTTTTCTGAGGAAGGTGACAGGTTTAATAAGGGATGAGATTTTAAGAAGACTCTAATTAATGTAATTAAATAATTACCCCTTAGCTATCAGCCATGTAAACTAAAACTCAAATTGTCATCCCTCATAAAGGAAGAAAACAAGACAGTACAAGGGAAATAAGGAATGCTAACACAATTTCCTAAAAGGTAAACTTACCAAGTTTATCTACCTGCTCAGAAATGGATACTCCACAGTATATGTGTTCAAAAGGTACACTGCAATTTTCTGTCTCGTGCAACTCATTCCTAGGACTTCTGGACCGCTTGCAGTGATGACAAATATTCTGAAGACTTTTCTGGGCTACTTCACTACTGCCTTCCTGACAAGTCCCTATATGAATTTTGATTAGCAGTCAGGGAGTTGTTTCAACAACAGCAACAAGATACCACAAGTTTTCCYTATATCCATGAAAACTGATCAACACTATTGCAATTAGGCCCAGTTAGGATACAATGTGGATATGAGGCATGGGTTTCCTGAAGTAAAAAGTTGTGTATTACAGCTTGAATGTTATTTCCTCCAAGTCAATACAACCATCATAGGATTATCAGGTAGAGATGTTGTGTCAACACTATTTCCAAATGAATTCTTAGTGGGCCTTGGCCCAAATAATGTTGCCGGAATGAAGATGGCAGATTAAGATCTAGGAACAGGTGACAATATATATATATATATATATATACATTGACAGTTTTGATGAGACTTTGGTCATGTGCACAGAAGCAGATGCAATGTTGTGCAAAACTACTTTGTGAATGTGTTTAACAGGAAGCCTTTTGGAAATTAATGGAGTCCATTAGGCAAAGCTCTGGTGCTGTCTCCTGTAAAAATATGCAGTATTTTTGCAGTTTTGAAGATTTATATTTTGCAATAGTAATTCTAAAGTTTTATTTAGAAGACATTTTCAAGATTTTGGCCTTTTGCCACAATAAGAGGGACAGAAGCTCTGTGTATCCAGTACAAAATGTCAGGTTCTCATGTATCTAAGTCAGAGAGGATAATAAGCTGAATTTTATGTAATGAAACCAATGAGTTTGAATAAGGACTGAGTTTATCAATGACTGGCTGTTGAAAACCATCTATAATAAACTAAGATTTCTTCTGACCATCTCTGAAATGCAAATAAACCACTTTTACCAGAAAAATACATACATCAATAGGGACATGATAATTTATGCCTAATCCCTGCTAAAAGATTGCCATTAATTTACAGACCACAGACAAGACCTCTACTGCTACAGAGAATCAAGAGTCGTAGGATTATTTTTGCAATGCCTTCATAAATTATAAAAGAAAAAATAAAAAAGGTGAAAGAAAAGTCCATTCTGTCAAGAAAATAAACCACAGAGATTTAGGATTTCCCAGCCAGAAAATAGTCGAATTATAATATTATTTAGAATGCTGAAACCTTCTTTTCTAACAGGATAATGCCCTCTGATTTCTGAGCTATTAAACAAAATATAACAAAAATAATGCTTCATTATTATTTAACCAGATGCATATTAAGTACTAGTCACACATAAAATCATCCTCCTGGGGAAGACTCTCCAGCACATCTGCTAGGCTTAATTTGTAATGAACCCTAACCTATATGTGCTGTACTGCACACCAGTCTCAGTTGGGACAAAATATGATTTCTTACTTCAACTGGCATTTCTTTTTTTCTGACTATTTGATTAGTTTTACAAATAATTAGTCAAGCTTTATTTTCAGTACATTTCATGTGGATTTTGTTGAAATAATGTGAAGATTTTTTCCTCCTTTAGAAAAGAACACTAGAGCACTTACTTGACCTTTTGCTCAACAATTGTAGTATATATCTGTTGGAGACAAATAGCTACTATTTCCTAGTATAAATTACTCCTCTTTAGCTTACTAGTTCATAGGTCACAAGGATAACACTAAAGGGTTTCCCCTTTGAAGTTAGTGGCATTTTGTTATGATGAAGAAACTTTGAAGTTCAGGTATCTCTCATACTTCGAATACTCACTGTGGTATATGTTACTAATTATAAAATATTTTAGAAGTATTGTTGTTTAATTGTAGAACACAAAAAACATTATTCCATGGTGTAGTTGTGGGTAGGCAAGCTAGGTTTTCTTACAGTATAGGTAAATGTATATATTTCAATAATTTTTATTAACTTCTTAATAACTTAAATTCTGGAACAGTGGTACACTTAAAGGTCCGCATTTCAGAGAACTGGACACAAGAGTGAAATGCCCAGCTCCCTTTTAGAAGGCAAATGACTGTTCTGAGATAAGATAGAATATGAGATCTGTGAGACTGCTGAAACAGTTTAAACAAACCTTCAAAACAGATTGTAACCAATTTCCTTCTTTTCTGTATCTTTTTTTATCTGCAGTTCTGACATATGTAAATATATTCTATATAAACTGGGTTTTTGATAAACTAATTAGCATGTCTTATAGAAAATTGTTTCCTAAAAAGATGACAAGTGCATATTTTACAATGGACAGAGCAGGTACAAGGCCTGAACTAAACTGCCATGAAATGTGTAAAATTAATAAAATACTAATCCTGCAGAATTAGTATTCTGCAGTCATTGTGATATATTATGCTTCCTCTATGCATCAATTAGGGCCGACAATGCCTCTTCATAGGCCAGACTTCAGAGATTTTTTTTAAGTCTATTAATTTTAAACACAAAGAGTGCAGTGGTTTAAAAGCAGTTAGAAGGGTAGAAAATTTTATCCAGAAGGAGTTTCAGTTTCAGTATGACAAATTAGGTCAGCTCTCTTATTGTACAAAAGAGGAAAAGAAGTGCATCTAGTTTAACCTATACTGGATTTCTAGTCTGTGATTTCCACTGGAAAACACAGGGGAGGGAAATTCCACTTTAGTTTATCTTGTTCTACAGATTCTTAGAAATTTGCTTCATGACTAAAAAAGGCTAATATTTCTGCTGATGTGAAACCTATCTTCCAATGTATGGTCATCAAATGAAATCTGACTTGAATCAGACTATGAAGTGATTAATAATTATTTTCTTTTCTAAACTTCAAAAATAAGCATAAGCTTAAAGGGAAATTTAGCTGCTATTGGATAATTTTTTTTTAATTTGCTTGTTTTATTTTATTTTATATTAATGCTGGCTAAAATCAGCTTCCCAGTTTTTCATGGATGCAGTTGAATTACCTARCAAAATTTTTGGGCAATGTGAAGAYATGTTTCTGTTATTTTCAGAATAAAACAGAATTTATTTTATGTTCACATCTCTTCCAGTTTTGTATGTACTTGTTGATGCAACAATAATTTAATTTATCTCCAATAATTTTCATAGGCTGAAGTTTTTTCTCCCCAGGTAAACAAAAAACTCCCAGTAGTGAATCCTGCCAAAAGAAAAAGCAAATGTACTGGTGTCACTTTTCTTTCTTCTTTTTACTTGTCTTTAATAATCACAAGTCTTTTGGATTGATTGTCTTGCAGGCATTTTGACTAAATTCAGTAGAAATGCTCACAATTTGTAAACTATTTTGACAGAAGGATTTTTGATTGATTTACAAAAAAAGTAACAGGTTATGCATCGCTGAAGTGTGAACTTGTCAGTGTTTATTCAATGTTTTACTACTGAAAATGCAACTTTTTAATCATGATTTTATTTAGGATTGTAAACTTGCTGGACTCACTTCTATCACTAGATTCTGTTGTAATTGGTGTAAGTTCACAGATGGTCTTTAGTTGAATACAAAACTTGGGAACATTTTGGTAGTCAAAATATTATCTAATCAGCATATCTCATTAGCTAAAACTCTTGTTTTGATAGCTGGCATTCAAACAAAATACATTTTAAACTGATCTTTTAATTGGATTTTAAGTTCATCATTGATTAAACTGGATGGCATAATCTGATCTAACATTTTAATCACACATTATTTCAATTAAATGGAAACTGAAGACGTGGAAACTGTAAAAGTATCAATTAAAGAAGGTGAGGGTGTGAAGGAGGTGGGGGGAAGGGGGAGGGGATCCACAAAACAAGTCACAATTCAGCAGCAGCTAAGGAAAGGTATTTTTTTCCCCTAGGAAGATAAGAAATTTACCTGTAAGAATCAACAAAACTACGGACAATGGTTAAAAAAGATATTTAGTAGGTATTTCAGACTGATCATACCTGTGAGACAGAGAGCTGCAACCACAATACAGCATCAGATTGAAAAGAGTGAGGAGTTCAAGAGGGAGTTAAGGTTATAGAGGATGAAAGGAACAATGACTACTTGAGGACATGGGTTGGAATGAATTCAGAGAGAAACTGATTCCTGAAGGATTAGCATTACAAGCATTGTGGTGAGCTGAGAGTGGAGGATACCTTTGGTGAGATAGAGATGTAAGAAATGGCTTCACATGGGACACAGGGCAAATGTAAGGCATAGAGGCTAAAGAACAAACAAAACAGGTATAGACAAATTGTCCTTTGGGCTTTTTTGTTTACTTTTTTTTTTTGGTTCAGTTTTTGTTTTTGTTTATTTGTTGTAAATAATACAACTGTTCTCCAAAGTGACAACATTTCTATTGTCAAACAGCCTGGATCAAGGGTAATTTCCAAAGCTAAAAAGGGGGGAAGCAGCGTTGGCAGCAGAGGGCAGAACACAATACAGGGTCCCCAGGCACACACCCTGAATCAGGGCAGACTTTGTCCTCTGTGTCCCAGGTGAGCCCAGGAGGCTATATGTGTGACTGTATTTGCATGTTTACACATTTTCCACTAATGGTCTTCCATTCTACCAGTGCATTCTGACTTGTTCAAATTGATTCAGAATAAGCTTCTAGGACTCTTGTCTTTAGTGATAACTTAAGAACTAAAGAGCAAGCAATAACTGCTTTCATCAGAATAAYATCATTCTAACAGCTCAAGAGACATTTTTTTCTTTAAAAAGGATGCTGAGTCTGTTGCTGCTGACATAACTTTAAATTTTCAAAGCTTTAGCAGCAAAATTTCTCTGAAATWTGAAGGACTCAGCAAGTCACATAAGGACCACAAAGATTCTTCGTGCTGGAATGAACCACAAAACTAATTGTATGTAATTCTGTACTAAAACAAAAGGAATACATTTCATAGATTGAACTATTGACTTGATTTGCAAAGGAAGAAGGGCTGGGCTTGTGAAAATACTGAATTTCTGATTACAAATAGCCTAGACTAAGCTAATACTGACATGAATAATGTTAAATTATTTTTCCATGATAATGAAAGAAGCCAAATAAATTTTATGTTATATATATTGTGTATATGTATGTTTACACATAATTACTATGATTTTATATGTACTTACATCTTTATATATCTAATTATATAAACATATACACCTTTATTCATGTATGTGTAGCATTCCTAGCAAGTCATATTCATGCTTTCCTCCTCTTCTATTCCTTATCCTCACCTGTCACAGAACTTATCAATAGTCAGGTGCTAAATAAAGATAATTTTAAAAAGTAGTATGACTGGAAATCTGAGAGATCAATACTTGTTATCAAGAGAAAAATATAGTAACTCAGTATACCTGTCAAGAAGAAGATTTACAACTAGAAAGGATTTTTTAGCATAAAATATCTTATTTATCAGCCTAGTTAAAGACAGAGAAAATTAAGACTAGTCAATTACTGCAAAAGTTATTTTTGAGCATATAATTTATAACGTAAATTATCATTTTAAAGTCACATCTGAAATACTTAAGGAGAAGATTAAATGAAATTCCATTTAATTTAAATACTTTTCAAAATCTTCTGAAAAAAGGTCTTTTGGAGTATAATATGAACACAAAGAAATGAGAATAGACTATGMATTATTTTTCTAATAAATTAAAATTTATGAATTTGACTTCCACAAGAAGATCAAAAACTGTTTCCACATGTTTCTATGCATTCTAGCACAGAATATAATATTCAAATCTCAACAAAATACTATGATTCCTATGTATCAAAGCTGGAAAATTACAGATTTTTTTTTCTTYCAGGAAATCATCAAACTGTCTTTATCAAATTGAATCTTTACTTTCTCAGTTTAAACCAGAATGAGTGTTATTCTAAACCCTTGCCAAAACATTGTAAGAAAGAGATACAGATGCACTTATCACATCTTTTTTACCAAAAAYCAAGTTCCCCAGAAACACTATGGAAGAAATGGACATAAAAAATGTTTAAAAAGAAGGGGCAAAATTCCAGCCGTTTTGGGGGTCTTTTTCTTGTTCATGCTAGGAGAGTAATAACATAAAGCATAAAGCTGGTTAACCCTGTTAGTGGGTGATTTTCCTAACTTCAGGGAACTATTTTAATTTGGAAAAAGAAATGGCAAAGTCTTCTAAGGCTGAGGAGATAGAGGTACCAAAGAAGACAAACAGGTAGCAGAATATGGAATATGATTGTCTTGTCTAAGACAGACAAATGAAGTGTAACTGCAAAACAAAGGCGGGAGATCACAAAAAGAAGCCCACAAATCCTGAGGGACTTGAAATCATGTTGGATGAATGAAATTGATTGCTTTAGTACAATTCAGTACATAAGATTGCTACAGAATTACATAAAAATTCCAGGTGATGTGGTCCAGAAGAACTGACAGAACACTCAAACAAGGGCCTTTTTTTGTCTTAGCTGAGAATGTAGTTTTGACCAACAGATTTTTTGAATATCTTTAGTGGACTTTAATACCTTCTCAAATCTCAGTAACAGTCTGTTTTTCAATCATTAAAAGCTAAATGCTGGCCATAATTGTGTATACCACAAGCTATTACTATATAGTAATACTGGAGAGAAAGACAAAAGCATTGAATAAATACCATTTCAAATTCATTATTTGGATAGCTTTCTTAACACACCACATTAACTTCCAAATAAAAAATCAAATCCATAGCGCTAAAAATAATATGCTCATGTTACTTTGTGAACATAACTTGTGGAGGGGTTAATATTGTATATGGGTTTTTTTTTTATACATGGAAACTTCATTAAATTTTAATAAGTAGATGTCTGCAACTAGAAATTTTTACATGGCAAAGTGTTAATTTGACAGGTAGTACACTCAGATTCTTCCAGATTTTTTGCATTATACATATCCAACTTGCTATATAGTGGTTCATACTTGTTCAAAAGCCTAAAGGAGGGCAAAAAGTCCTGTCAATTTTATTCCCTTCACATTTAAAGAAATCAGCATAAAAATAAAATTAATTCTCACCATTTCTGAAAGAAAAAAAAATCTTTTAGAGAAATATTCACCTTCTTCCCAAGCACAACAGCTTTTTGTACCAAAGAT
The DNA here is from genome assembly GCA_902810485.1 of Alauda arvensis. Classification (NCBI taxonomy): domain Eukaryota; kingdom Metazoa; phylum Chordata; class Aves; order Passeriformes; family Alaudidae; genus Alauda; species Alauda arvensis. The sequence continues at coordinate 143,093 of CADDXX010000244.1, read as the reverse complement.
TATGCAAACTGAACTCAATTGTAATTCTTGCTCTCAGGGGAAGCTGCTTGCTATTTGGCAGCTCTTTGATTTGCGATGCTTTGATTTTGTAGCCTCTTATCTGTTTCATAATTCACACTCTCCTTGCCTTCCTTAGCAGCAAATGTATTTTATCTCAATGGCAGACCATACTGAAAATGAAAATAAAAAAACAAGGGATAAAAAAAAGTGTCCTTTATGCTTCCCCTAACTTTTTCGCATAGTGCCTTTATGTCCATTTTTATTTTGGATGGTTAGTACTCAGGCAGTGTCACTCTATGCTTTTGGCACAACACAGTATTATACAATTTGGCACTTATATTTGTCCCACTCTAGATGATTTTGAACTCTCCATGCAATTTTGGCTTTTTTTCCTGTGGATATGTAGGCAGCAAGATTGAGTGTTATGTCTTGGAAGATTAGCATGTGGGTTGAAGTTTGGTGGGTATTTTGTGAAACCTGCTCAGGTATCAGAAGTGTTGTAAATAAAACACTTCAGTTCCTTTCTCTCTCTCAGTTGTGAACTTTAAAGAATTGCTAACATCCATACCACTTTTTATTGCCTTTGCAACTGAGTCAGAACAAAAAGCCTGCTTGCACCTAAGCAAATGTTTTCAAAATGTTTCCTTATCAYAGAGTGAGAACAAACAATACCACYGAATGATTTTGTCCTTGCTGTCACTGAATGAGCTGGGAAATAGGTGGTTCTTGCAGAAGTGACAAACTTTTTTAGACAGACACAACAGTTTATTGAAGAAGAAAACAAAAATTTTCTTTTCTCCTCTTTTCAATCCTAATTTCACAATATCCAAACTTAAGAACCAGATGCAATCTTCAATTATTTTTAAATCCAGGAAAGAAATAATTTATATTTGAGCTCACTGTTTCCCAAAAACTTATCTTGTTATACACACGATGAAAATAATTATTCTAATTTTCCCTAATAAAATGCATTCATATATGGATTGGTTTTTATAAATACTGAAGCCATGATAAATTCCTAGCAATGACACCAGAAGGAGAAACTATGATCCTGATGTAGTAATAAAATGGTTCTAACTCATTTATGATATGGGAAAGAAATGCATGACTTCTTTGGCATTTTGAAACAAATATTCTACTCATTTTGAAACAAATACTCTCTCATATATTCATTGTCACTTCAAACCAATTTTATAAATCTCAGAAAAATTGTATGGAATCTTGTCCTGACATTATTATTCAAACCCAACCAAACAAAAAGCCCAACAACAGCAAAGAACAAATCAAAACCACTACGCATATTTCTAAAGCTCAAGCTTTCAATAATATTAAAAATAGTTTTGTAAGCATTAATATGTTTTACTTCCAGCTTTAATTAATAAAGTATGGATTAATGCTAGGGTGATAAAAAAACCCAGTAACTAAAGAATTCCTTATATGACAAATTTTGTAATTTCTTCCAGCGGGAAACCATGAGAAACACAATAAAATATATTTTGCTACTCAACACCATTATTCTTGGCAACACTTATAAATTTATATTAATGACACAGAGCCATCAAGACTGAAGCTGTGCTGGAAAGTACTATGTACATGTGCAYGAAAGCCATACAATATTGAATAGGCATTCTTGCAACAAAGCTTTAACAAAATGATTAGAAGTAGTCTATCACATGTATAACCTTGTGTAGCCAGCAGGGTTATGTAGAGGTAACTTAGCATTTTCCTAGATAAATGTTATATTGATAATATTTTTTTTTGCCTTATCCATCCACCTATTGAGAAGGTAAATGCAGAAACAGAGCAAGTTACTAACCATTAGCTTAAATATAAATCATATCAGATTTCATGCTCCTCACTGACCAGAAATCAAAATATGCAGACATCCTCCATGCTTCTGAAGAGAAATRAATTTACTTGTAAATGTAACAAATCATGTTAAAATAATTATTGAGATAACACGTTTCATTTTTTAATCTGCTAGAACATCATAAAGTACCTTCCATAACACTAAAACTTTCTGTTAACACAGATGATATGTTTATATATTTATACCATGAAATAATGTATTTTATTTCTTGAACTGAGCTCTACATTTCAGTGTGGGTTTTTTTAATATTCRCAGGAATAATTTTTGAAGTGAGAGGAAGCATCTCGTCCTAGATTGAAAAAAATCAAACTCTGCATTTTATTTTGTGTCTTGTGTGAAAACAAGAGTGAACCAGATGCGTATTAATTAAGTGTGAGCAAATGACAACAAGGCACAATGATACATTGCACCAGCTGCGAGACTGCACACAGCTTTTCTTTTCCCCCTCGTCAGTCCATTTTCGTATTATCGAGAAAATATTCGAAGTGTCAGAAAAGGTGTTAAAAGATAATCATAGTGAGAAGTAAGAATTCATCACTGCTGAAGCTTCAAAAACTTTTACCTGSTTTACATTGTAATCATGCTTCCAGGTGAGAGAAAAAGAAAGACATTTAAGTTTTACAGCTATTCCAGTTACCTTTTATCAGTCCTCATTTGGAGACAATGAATGCCTAAGATATTTGTGAAATGGAATCACAAATAGTATGYCACCATGACAAAGTACCTTGTTTTAAGTTTGAAGGACACATGTACTCTTTACAAAACAGCCATACTGGAAATAAAGATTTTTAGGTTTAATAAGGTGAAGGTCAAAAATATTAAAATAACACAAAAAACCAAACCYAAAACAAAGCCAAAGCATTTCCATTAGCTAGAGTGGGTTTTGTCTTCCTTTCTCAGTCATTATGAAGTGAACGTAWTTTTTGGCCAAATATATTATCATTTTAGGAAATAGTGAAGGTAGTAAGATGGGGACATGACTCAGAAGTAGTCATTAAGGAGAGACAAGAAMAGGAAAAGAAAAAGAAAGCTAATTCCCCCTAAAAAAAGGAAATAGTAAAATAGTAACAAGCAATAAAAACAAGCAGTTTTTTTCACAGTTACTCTTCAAAATGTTGAAGTTTAGCGTAGGCAAAACGTTTTGGCAAGTCTAATTTCTTAATTGTACTCACTGTAATACTTGAAGAAATCAAAAATGTCAGGACAATACTGGACAAATACAGGAAAAGATATCATCAGATTCAGGTACTTACAGCGTGTATTTTTAAGATTATTCCTGCTAACATCTGATTATTTTTGTGATGACAGAATGCTGCATAGAGCTCATTGACACTTTTCCTTCCAGAACCTTTCAGAATTAAATGTTCTTCTTCAGGAAGTTGGCTCTATGTAAGCTTTTCCATTAGCTKCAAGCAAAATTACGGCTGCACAGCAGAGAAAAACTAGATTGAATTACTTCTAAAAATTCCTTCTGCAATCAATAGCACCACAAAATACCCTAGTAAAAAAACTTTTAATCGAAGTATATAAATAATATCCAAATATGTTTTCTAATATTACCTCATTTAGTACTTAGTTCAGTGGCTTAGCTGTTTGGTGTTTTTTTTTCAGAAACTTTAAAAGGCTCATTAAGCTAGTTTTGTGTAATTTTATTGGATTTGGACATGTAACCAAATGATCTTGAATTCTGTTTTACATGCCCAATAGAATTTGCTTTAACAGCCATCCTCAAATAAAGATTCCAACAAAGTAATAATTTTGATTAGCAGAGACTTCTTAATGTACTAAGGTTATTGGCAAGCAATTTTTATTTATATTTTTTTATAAGGATGCTGTGTGTTTAGTAAAAAAACTTTACATTTTCTTTCTCAGTAAACGGACAATTAACACACCTTGAAGTATGCATTTTCATCTTCTCTAAAACCATATTTGCAAATTCAGATCAAATGGGCCAATCAAGTTTAACAAAAGTAGATTTGGTAAGRAGTAGTCTCTGGACAGTTCTGTTTTCAGCTTGCTTCCTGATACATATCAATTTTGTCTGTGGTAGGCTTAGAGTCATTAATCTTGCTTCACTATTGCAACCACACCTGAAATGCCCACTTTCTATGGAAATATTAATTTTTTACCCTCCGCATATCTTTGAGACTCATTGCTTTGAATTAAACTAGCTGTTGGATTACACAAAGTAAGTTAAGAAAATAAAKGCTTGTGCAATCATTCTGTATGGACATACTGTGATCAAAATGACCAGGTCAATGTCACATTAAAGTAACAAAATTCAGTTTTCCCCGCTCCTTACTGAAAAGCTGTGGCATATTTTTGAAGTGTTTCTACTGTTTTCAATTAAGTCAGGTTCATTTTGCATAAAAAATTATTTGGGTGAACTAGAAAAACATTGAGCCATAAGAATATGGCTTCTCAGACAGTAAGACGTTAGTCTTAGTTGTAGGTTTAAATCTCCTGATGAAGAGGAAGATCACATTTTTTTCTTTATTAAGGAGAAAAGGAGTATAAAACATCCACACAGAGATGGGAAAAACATGGAAAAATCTCTGATCTTGTTCCTGTTGGTGAAGGGCACTCAGACCTTATGACTGTGATATCCATGGCTATGAAACTTCAGGGACCATTGCCTGTCCTCTGAGATGACTCATATTGGAACTGTGGCATTATATCTGCACAGTGAATTCAGTAGAAAATTCTGAAGATATTACTATTTTATATATGTAGTGATCAGGATTGATAGTGGCCTGATATTGGCCAGTCTTGACCATTCCCCTAGCAACAAGTTCTCATTGTTAGATACACTGTTTTATATATGTATACATACATATACACACACACATTTACTTGTACACATATGTATATATTAAATGCGATATAAGTAACTGTGCATGTTTGTGTATGTATATGCTCAATTCCAAGAGAGATAAAATAAATCAATACAGTACTTCTAGCTCATACATAGTTCAAATAGTTGGGACTTTTAAATATACTGACATAGGTTAGCTGCAAAAAAATATGGTAATATTCTGTCCATCCCTTCGCACATATAGAAACTTTTGCCAAACACAGAGCACAGGGTTTCTGACATTTCACTGTGCGTTTTTCCTTTCTAGTCCATCTTCATCCAAATTCAGTTTTGGTGTTTTCATAGAAAAATTAACAGTTAAGGACTCAGAGTTAATATTGCAACAAAAACACAGTGGTGACCTCAATCTTCTCTTCCATGTTTTTTCATCTCCAAGGAAGGCTGAAACAAGAGCAATGATTTGAGTAATTTCAAAGCATAGCTCCTTCAGGAATCATAATGTCAGTGGCCAACCTAATAAGGCTGAGCAAAAGAATTATGAAATTAATTATTCTTTGTGCCTTCTGATCCCAATAAACAAGTTGAATTACTTTTTGGTTTTCACCAAAGAGATTGAAGAGATCAGTGATMAAAAAGAAACGTGTTTCTCCAAAGAGGGAAAAGAGTAGGTTAAATTGCTAACAATCGGTGGGTATAAACTTAAAAGTAAGGTCACTCACATGTGAAAATGGACTGATACCCTACATAAGGTAAGTATCCTACATTTCTACTATTATGAMAGGAATTATATTATCTTTTCTACTTTTTAAAACAGAAATTTTTATGAAATTKTATCCATTAGATTGCCAATCTCACATTTTTGGTAGCTTCCTCTTTTCTACTGACAAAGTGTGAATGACTGGATGACTAAGGTATACCATCAGATATGAATGATAAAGATATTTACCTGCATTGCTCTTTCAGGAACACAATAAAGTTATTACTGAAATTTCAAATGAAGCATATCCCTTACAAGCCTTTTTCTAATAACAGCTCTTCAGAGAACTATTTTGAAAGCCCTTGATAAAATGTTTAGATAGAAAAYACTTGCTGAAGAGACATTGATATAAAAGGCAAACCTTTATAACTTCACATATTGTAGCACTGTGTGAATTTAGTAGAAAATATTCTTTGGTTTTTGATTGCTTATTCTAGATGGTACAGATAAAGTATAGCCCCATTAACCAAACATCTTAAAATGTTTGCAACAAATTGCAACAAATAAAAGTAAAAAGGGAAAGTAAATAAAGAAAGGGGAAATAATTTAGGATTGTCTCTGCACATGTTGTAAACATAGAAGTTTCTGAAGATTGGCTTTCTCTGGCAGGCACACTACACACACCATGAGAGACAGCATTCTTGCTCCAAATGGAAGTAGCTTAAATTTACAAAACCATGAAAACTACAGTTTGAGTGTTTTGTTTTGGGTGTTTTGGATTTTTTTCCCTTTTGTTGTTGTTTGGTTTTGTTTGTTCATTTGGTTTTGGTTTCACCCTAGGAAAGGATGGTATTTAGAAGAGTGATTCTCTTCCAGTCCGTTAGGTCAATCAAAGCAAAGCWTTTTGCCATTCTGATTTCTACAGAGCAGGGCAGGGGCTTAATGCAAGACCCTCATGCAAAGACTGCACATCTCATTTTGTGGTCTCTCTGAGAATATTGAGAAAGGTTATCCAGGAGTACGGATAACACACTGTAAGGCTTCTCTCTGCTACTGCAGGGAGAGAGACAGGCTTTTCTGGGTGTAATTACCAGAGGAGGAAACCCARCTGAAAGACTAGTCTCACACACCTGAAATTGGTCTCTGTGACAGCTCCCTAAATTATACATTTTAGTATGTACTCAATCAACATACATCACAATTCCATTTAAATAAATGATCTCAAAGAATCTGAAAGAGTACTGCTAACTGTGTGCATAAATGTAAGTCATTACCTGCTGTATTAATTTCCTTATTTGYTAAGGACAACCAAATGCATTATTGCATTTCTTGTCATAAAGTTTTTTTTTTTAATAAATTATTATTTTATATAGTAACAGAAAACATGTCATGATCTCTAATCTTTGAGGGTAGATAAGGTAATAACTTAGTCTCTGAGGTCTGTTATTTCCCTATACTTTTTTGTACTCATTTTATCATACAGGATAAGACTTATTTCAGAAAACGTGTGGAGCAAGCAAGCAGTTATGCTATGGTAAATCTAATAGGTTTTTTATTATTTAAAGAAAAACAAAATTCCCCAAACCAAAACAGCTGAGCTGTAACTTCAGTAATTACATATTTAAAAGTTTGGTTTTTTTTAAAGAAGCCCACAAAATATTTCTTCCAACTCCACAGAACTCACTTTACACATACTGCACCAATCTCTAGGCCAGTTTTATATGTAATAACAAGTAATTATATTTGAAGCAGTGAAATACATTGSCTAAATGTCATTCTTGGAAGGATCTGATTCAAATTCTCTAACACTTTCTTTCAAGTCTTCACCTTGTCCTTTATTCTTTTCAGCTCTATGCACTGGCTAACTTTAATCCTCAGTGTTGAAGAATTCCTGAAGATACAAGAAAATAAATATATATCATATATTATTAAACAAAACAAAGATATTGTCATGATGCCAGGGTGCTCCTTTTAATGCACACCACATCTCTGCTTATAGAGACTTCCTGGATTCAAAACATTCCCTCAGAATATTTGGTATAAAACAAAAATAGCATTTTAAACCTCTAATTTTTACCCCTGTCCCTTCTATATTTTAAGCAGATGCTTTAATATTATCTGGTCAAATATCCAAATCAGAATTATTCTTATGCTCAGCATTGCAATTGAGAAGGTTTGTACAATGAGTTCAGAATAATTTCTTTTTCAGCTGTCAGCATCTTGGCTCATTCACTAGTTAAAATAACTACATGTTACTAGTCATCCSTCTACTGGAAAGTGATTGACAGCATCTGCTCTGGAAAGCACAGGGCAGCAATACAGAATTAAGTAAAGATAGGTATATAGTCATAGAAAAAGTCAGAATAAATATATTATTAGTTGTATGCAACGTGCTCAATTTCTAGAAATTCAATTCCCAAAGAAGCATGAAGATAGACTGTCTCAGTGAGGTTAATTATTCTTTGAATTTCCTTTACAATGGACATTAGCATTCATTCCATGTAATAGTGCTGCTCTATGTGCATAAGAAAGCCATTACTACARACCAAACTGGAATAAATTAAATAAGTAGTTATTATATATGAATGTTTAAAGTGTAGGGAAAAAACTCAACCAACTAACCAACCAACCAAAAAGAAAAAAAAAAAAAAAAAACCCACCCAATTCCAAACACAAAGAATTTCAATACAGGACTCATTTGCAGATCCTAGACTCATATCCATTTGTTCTGATCCAATACTACAGGTCTGGGAAGACTCCAGCACTACCAGTTAGCTGTTACACAGATAAGCTTGGTAAAATATTTTTGCAATTACAGACTTGTATCATGACTATAATACAACGTGGTGTCCTGGGGTGACTTTATGATGCYTGTATCCCCAGTTGTCTCTCGGTGCTGGATATTAAGTCCTGCCCCTTCTCTCGGGTTCTGAGAGCACCGGGGGCAGAAGAAGCTGCAGTTTGTTTTCAGACACTGCCCTCACTGCCCCACATCCTGCTCACAGACTGTACTGGCTGCAGCACGGACAGCAGGACACAGCTCCTTTGCTTTTAGGCAGTTTTTAGCTAGCTGAGGCAGAGAAGTTCCCCAGATTGTGGCTTTTCTTTTTCTTGGAACTGATCARCCTGCTCTGGACTGAAAACCCAGAAAAACATCAGGGCGCAGGATGTGGCATTTTCCAACTCAGGAGGGACTGATGAGGGGCTGAGCGAGCTGAGCTACAGCCCCATGACAAAACTTTCTGAATTTGCCCTCTCTTCAGAACAGTGAGAGGTTTTATTGTTTAATGTCATTCATTTTTTGTGCTTGTGAATACTTAACTAGTTAAATAAACAGTTTTTCTCCACTTTTTTTCCCAAAGAAATCTCTTCCCAAACCAATAAAAGGAGTAGCCCCTTAAATCTGCTTTCTAAAATAATCCTTTWTAAAGTTTCATCCCAAATTTGCCTTAAACCAAGACACCTGGGAAAAAAATAAAGCCTTGTACTAAAAAAAAGATGTTTGGAAAATGTTAGTTAACTTTGTTAAAACTGATTTAAACTAAAAAGAAATATAACCAAAATTCTTTAGAATTTTCAAGAAAATATTGCATCATGCTGCAGGTTCTCTTATTTAATTWTCTAATCATCTKCTGTGCCTGGCAAGATCATGRACCAGATGATCCTAAAAATTAWGCTGAGGCACAYGGAAAGCAAAGAAGYGATTGCCAATAAGACTTCACCACATGCAAACTGTGCCTGAAAAATCAGGTGGCTTTTTATGATGAGTGATGGTGCATAAGGGAAAGAAACTAATGCCATCTACCTGGACTTGGGCAAAGTGTTTGACACATCCATATGACATMATTGTCTCTAGAGTAGAGAAACATGTATTTGATGGATGGACCACTTGCAAGATAAGGAATTGGCTAAATCACTGCATTCAAGGATTTGTGGTCAATGACTCAATGTCCAAACGGAGAACAGTGATGAGTGGCATTCCTCAGCAACTGGTATTAGAGCCAGGTTACTGGCTTGTACTCTTGATGTACTTTTTAACATCATCAGTACCATGGAGAGTGGGATTGAGCAAACCCTCTGCAAGTCTGTTGACAGCTCTGTGGTGTGGTTGACGTACCGGAGGGCAAGGATGTCATCCAGAGGGACTTTGATGAGTTTGAGGTGGGCCCATGCAAACCTCATGAACTGCAATAGAGCAAGGTGAAAAGTGCTACACTGGAATGGGGGAAATACCAAGCRAAATACAGGGTTACCTAAGAACAGTTTGAAAGCCATCCTGAGGAGGAGGACTTGGGGGTGTTGGTTGACAACAAGCTCAAACATGAGCTGGCAATGTGTACTCACAGCCCAGAAAGGCAACCGTGTCCTGGGCTGCATCCAAAGCAGTGCAGCCAGCAGGGTGGGGTGAGGGGGTTCTGCCACTCTGCCCCACTCTGGAGTGCTGCATCCAGATGTGGGGCACCCAATGCAAGAGAGATGTGGAGCTTTTGGACTCAGTCCAGAGAAGAGTTATAGAGGTGATCAAAAGGCTGGAGCGCCTCTCCTTTGAAGAGGTTGTTGAGCTTGGAGAAGGAAGATTTTGTGGAGATCTTMTTGTGGCCTTTCAGTATTGAAACAGGGTCCACAAGACGGCTGAAGAGGGGCTATTCACAAGGGCCTGTAGTGATAGTTTGAGAGGGAATGCTCTAGACTGAAAGAGAATAGATTTGTGTTAGATACTAGAAAGAAATTCCATGCTTTGAGGGTTGTGAGGCACTGGAACAGGCTGCTTAGACGAGCTATGGATGCGTCATCCCCAGAAGTGTTCAAGACATGGTTGGATGGGACTTTAAGCAGCTTGATCTAATTGGAGTTGTCCCTGTCCAGAGCAGGGGGCTGGGACTAGACAGACCATCTTTAGAATTTCTTCCAACCCAAACTATTYTATGACCTTAAGTTTCCTGAGGAGAAGGACACAAAAAATGTCATCAATGGTCTTTCATACAGTTCACTTGGGCCTTTGGCATTCTGCAGGTTCTTACAACACTGATAATCCCCAAATGGTGACTATTTCTAAAACAGATTTATATATTTTTTATAAGTAATCGGATACTATTGATCACTGATACGCTTTTAATCAAACCCACAAAGTTTCACATTGATGCACATTTTTTCTCTCTCAGAATAGGATAGTGCAGCTTTGGGCTTTATGACAAAAACTGAACTTAATATGACCTAATATACATATGCTTCATTTTTACAATCTGCAGTTGAATTTATCAATTGCTTGCAAATTACAAAAATTAAAAAAAAAAAAAAGAAATAAAATCCTAACCAGAAAATGCAGAAATGTAGTATATACATTTAAAAAATATAAAACATAAAATAGAKTATCTCCCTTAGATTCCATCTCTGACAGGCAGTTGTTTTGAGATGAAGAAATGTTAAGAATTCTGTGACTTGAGTTTTAACTTTAGCACAGCTGTACTTGCATTTAGACACAAGTGGTTAAAGAAATCCTACATACCTAGAACACTAGTTTTGAGATTCACTGAAGACAGGAGMCAATAGCTTCAATTACTAAATTTTGAATGAGAAAATGAATTGATTTTTCAAAAAGTCTTGAGTGCTTAAGGACCTGAAGGCATTTTTCAATACAATGCATAAAGACAGAATGGTGCATTTGCAGATATCTCTGGACGTGGATACATGTTTCCAAATATTGTGCTGTTCATTTCTTATTCTTGTGACTCAATAATTTTAAGAAACTTTACATCAAATATATATTATGTGGAATTAAAACAAATTAAAAATAAATGATATGCAAACACTGTATTTTATAGATAATTGAGGAAAATGCAGAGAAGCTCTTTTGAGTCATTAGTGTATAGTTATAAAAAGGAAAAGTGTAAAAATACAAATTTTTATTTTGGTAGACAACTTAATATACTGCTATTGAAATAGCACTGTATAAATGCAATATTATGTAATGCAATAAAACACAGATTAAATTTTAAAAAGTAAGGATTTTAATATGAYAATATTTATCCCAATGCTCATTTTTTCCTCTTTGACTAGGATAGCATAGCTTTGACACAAYAGGAGAAAAAAATGGCATAACAGGATCTAGTATATTTACTCWGAGCATTTTTACAGTCTGCTATTGAACTAATTCTATCAATTTCCTTATCTAACTAAAATTTTACTTTGATAAATGAAAACTGTGACTTGATAGTAATTTTTACTTTAGTTTAGGTCGTAAAATTCAGTGAAGTTGAAAAATTTCAATAAAACGACATAATATAGTATTTTATAGCACATCTACTGTGTTATTTTCATAACACTTTTTTGATATTTTCCTTTATTTTTCACGTTAATAAACTTAAATTTTAAGGACTATGATATATTAAATATTTCATCCTATTTTAAAACACAAAGGTCACAAACCTTTTGCCTTAACTGGAGGTTATTTAGCTTGGAATGAAAGACTACCAAATTTCAGAGCATGTCCCTTTAAACTGTTATTCACAAACCCAGAATTGTTATTTACAGCTGAGATTGAAATTTTTGAGAAATGTCTCATGACTTTCAGTCAATAAAGGTGCACATTGCTTACTCTAGCAGTACATGAAAAAGAGAAGAAGGGGTTTAATTTTAGTAAGTAAGACTTATTTCAATAAAATTATTTTAAACTGGCAAAAAGGGGTAGCAGAGAACATCTTTCCCTCTATTAAAAAATAGAAAAAAAAATAAAAAGCAATAAAAATGTGTTCCTAACACTTTTTTAATCTTTAAAGATATATTAGTCCAAAAAGCATTTTAAATTTAATTTATTCATATGTTACATTTCAGCATATTATACTCATCACAGATGAGAAACCTCAGTTCATTTTATTGTTACAGATAAAGCAACAAAATAATCTCAACAAAACACCACATTAAAAAAGTCTGAGACACTAAACACCAGTCTTTACCAGTCCCTGGAGAAAACATGAAAAGCCTGTAGTGAGGCTGACATATATTCATTGAYAAAGAGTCAGCTACTGAATACTCAAAAACAAGACAAAAATAGATTTATGTGCCCTAARGAATGCACCCACAAGCCAGCAATGCAGGGCCACTAATTTTTGAACAAACATAACAATTAGAAGAGGTGCTTGAGAACTGAAGGATAGCATACCCCTTATCTTCAACAAGGGAAGGAAGGAAGATTCAGGGAACTACAGGTCCATTGGGCCTAACCTCCCTGCCTGGGAAGATGGTAGAACAAGTGATCCTGGGAACTCTTACGAGACACAAGAGTTATCTTTAGGTGATCAGCAATAGTAAACCCAGATTCACCAAGAAGAAGTAATTTTGGCATATCTGATAATCTTTTACAGTCAAATGACAAGTTCCTAGATGAGGGAAGAGGAGAAGATATTGTCTACTTTGAATTTAGCAAGTTTTCTTGTACCTCCTCCCATAACTTCCTCATAGTAGAGAGGAAGCAGTACAGGCTGGATGAGCAGACAGTGAGATGGACTGAGAGCTAKCTATGTTAACAGGCCTAAACAACAACAAAACATAGGACAGTAATGAGCACCATAACCCAGGGGTAAGTACTGGGTTCAATCATGTTCAATATCTTTATTAATTATCTGGATGATAAGGCAAAGTATAGCCTTAAAATGTTTGGTTATGATGGAGAACTGGGAGGAGTGGACAAAATGCCAGAGGGTTGTACAGCCATCCAGACCTCACAGGATTGGAGAAATTATATTATATCAATCTCATAGAGTTCATGACAGAAAGCAGTGCAAAGTTCTGGATCTTAGGAGGAATACTGTCGGGCACAGAGAACCCATGGTGGTCATTATTCTTTTTTGAAATTACTTTACAGGGAAGGCTGTAGGGGATCAGATTTGCACATGGAAACAGCCATATATCCACAGGACCAAGACAAATAGAACCTTCCTACAGTGTGGATTAGGTGGGACACTGCCAGCAGGTCAGGAGAGGTGGTCCTTCCATTCTATCAGCASTGGTGAGACCACACCTAGGGTATTCTGCCAACTTTTAATCTCCCCAGTACAAGAGAGACCTATTGCTACTGAGGTGCATCCAACAAAGGGCCACAAAGATGACTTAGGGRCTMAWGAATCTCTCCTATGCASGCAGGCTGACAGAAMTGGGAATGTTCAGCCTGGAGGAGAGAGGATTTAGGATGATGTCTTTAATTTGTGCAAATATATGGGGTGCCAGAGTAAAGAAATTAGAGCTGGGCTGTTTTCAGTGGCACTCAGTGACACAACAAGAGACAATGGGCACAAACTGAAACACAGCTACTTCCATGGAACACAGGAGGCATATTTTTTGGCTGTGAAAGTGCCTAAGCACTTGCACAGGTTGCTCAGAAGTTGAGCAACCTCAGCCTCAGAAGCTTGAGATCTTCTTGAAGATACTCGGAAGCTATTTGGACATGATCATGGCCAACTTTCTGCAAGTGACCCTGTTTTAGAAAGGAGGTTGTACAAGGGCCACTCCCAACCTTCAGCTACCAATTTCTGTGATTCTCTTGCTTTGGTGATTTGGTGAAACTCTATGATTTTAACAATTATAATAAATTGATCAACATTTGTTACATATATGTCATSTGAACCTTGACTGATTTTCCCACATTGAAACCCAGTATATTACTAAATGACTAACACAAGGGATCCAAATAACATGCCTCAGTATCAAAATATACACTAGTTCTCCCAGTTGCTTCGAATACAGAACCTTGGCTACACATAATAATGCACAAGCTAGGTCAGATCCACAGCATCTCACCTCTGCTAAAGGGCTTTATGAAATAAATAAGTTTATGCAAGGTTATTTCTCCCTGACATACTATTTTACCTTCTGGCAATACAGTTTTAGCTTCTGGCAATTGCCATTTAGGGACAGACAAGAGCTAAAAGTTAATAAAGCCTTACATGAGGTTATAATTTGGGAGAGACACCTGGTATTTGTTGTTACTTCTATCCAATATTAGTAACTAATATAGTGTATTTAGTAGTGTGTAATTTTCTAAGACTGCTTTCTTGTACTTCAAAATATTTGTGCAGGTTTCAGTCCTAACTGTTGAAAGTTAGTCATTAATGGTGACGGACAAGCAAAGGGTATCTAAAGATAAGCTTCCTGAGAATCAGGGAAATAAGTTTCAAATAGAAGAAATTGCCATTTTTTCAACAAAATCGCTTATTTGGTCCCTTATAGGAGAAATAAGGGATATTAATTTATTTTGCTGGTATTATGCAAGGCCCAATATCTCATAACKTCACTTAAACTCAGAGACAGGGAGAAAAGGAAATTATACATTTCATATTTATGGAAACTCTTTCATACTTGAGGCTGAGTTGACCAACATTCTCCAAGTATCACCCAGATGTAGAAAAGAAAAAAAAAAAAAAATCCCACATCAACACAAAAATCCCCTACAATCCTTYGAAAAAGACTCTTARCATKAAACATATTTATACCTGGCCAAAAATTCTTCAGATAAGCAAAGCACAATATGCAATAAAAGATTTTTTTYTCCAAAATGTTAACAATAMAAAATATTTTRTCAGTTCTTTGAGARGTACTTTGATGSATAAAATAAAGGTTTTTGTCAGRTAGAGGACAAATGCAGTGTCTTCTAGGCTCTCTAGGTGAGAATAMATTTTTGAAGGAGAAATGTTCAGTGATTATTTCTTAAAAATTGTTTTCTTTTTGGATTCTATCCAGGATTTATACTGAATCACTTGTACACTGCACAAAAGAACAGTGGAAATCTACTATTAATAGAGTATTAAGGGCTTTAACTTTGAATTCATCTCAATTCTTATGCAACCTCTAGAACATTTCTGCACAACTGTTCAATACAGAACTGCAAATTTTCTAGAATTTGTTTAACTACTGTTCRTGGAAACTTACTTTCAATTTACTTTTTGGATCAAGATTAGGTCTAGTGAAGAGTGAAGCGAATACTAATTGTTTATATCCCAGCAATTGCAATAGTAAAAAGGAACTATATTTTAAGAGCCTCAGCAGATTTCTTAACATAGTGTACATGATCAAGCAATTCCCATGAACAATTTGAAAGTCATATTATACAAAGGCCCCAGTGCCTTTTTCAAATTAAAAAAAAAAATCAATCTTGCACTATTTATTTTAAAACAATTAAAAATGATTCATTATGTTACATATGCATCCACTATACTTACCACATASCTCACAAACCTGTTAGGCCTGTCCTGACCACTGAAAAGCTGTCRCTTTGAAGAAATGGGCGTAAATTTATCTTTATGACAAAATTTTCACTTTATGTAGCAGAATATCTTAAAAGGTTGCTTATTTTAACTAATTCAAGTCYTTTCCATATGGATAATATAGGACTGTTTAGAATTAAAGTCAGAACTGTGTAACTATACCCTCAAAAAACACATGTRCAGATATTAGTTTCTATAAAAATAATAGTCACATACTTTTACTTAGATTTATTAACAGTAATAATTATTTCCTATTACAAACTTTGTCTTTAGGAAAGAGTGACAACAAAGACAGTTACAAAGCAGATACCCATTTATGGAATGCAGTGATTATATACTCTAATAAGAAAAGTCTTGCTYTTTCACCACAGAAACTCAAGTGAAGAACTCTTACTGTGCTGTAATTCTGACTCTTATTTTAAACAAATTAATTTTATGTTACTTACTACATGGTTAAAGGTAGATTTTTTTTCTTTCAGAAGTATTATTTATGGATTGTGTTTAATATTTTTGACTTCAACAGACAGTGGATTACATCAGATCCATTCAGATAAACATTTATTTCAAGGTTGGTGTTCATATGCTCTCATAAATGTGTAAAAAAGCACATACATGATAAAAAAAACATCCATGGAGAATCTGCAAGGAAAGCCTTCAGATGAATTTCAGAAACTGTACTATTTCTTCAGGATATAATAATAAAGCACACAAAATATCAGAGAATCTTTTGCAATTTAAGAATGCTAAGGAAGTTGTCCTGGATCATTTCACTGATGTCTCCCATGTTAAAATCTAGAAAATAATAAGCAAAAAAATCAATGAACCAACAGCACAAAAAAAAMCCCCAAAAAACAACCCAACCCAACAGTACAAAAAAACAAAAACCAAAAACAACCARCAAACCAAAAAAACTCCCACAAAATCAAACCAAAACAAACAAAAAACCCCAAAACAAACAAACAAAAGATAGCCAAAAGACTCCTAGTAAAATTGCAGCTCATGTTTATCAAGACATGTATATTTTCAAGAGAAGAAAGAAAGAAAGAAGTGAATTATGCATGGTGGGAAAAGGAAGTAAATTAAGAATTTATACTTCAGTGGACGATATGGTGAGTATTGTAGCAATAGTCCAAATACAATCTTTCACTCAGAAATTCATTAGTGCTTGATGATATTGTCCAAAACTAATAACATGGAAAAGCCTACAAACAGAGTAATGAAATAAAATGAGCTTAAAAATAGATTATTTAAACTTTCAGTGTTTGGAGTGAGAYTAAGAGCAAAATAATTTTCCCTGCTAAAGCTAAACACTAAAACTAATATACTTTGGTTTTTTAATAACCTCTTTCAACTACAAGTCCTGAYGTACCTCAGAAAGATATATGTTAAATATAAAAGTAGTCAATAGACTAATCTTTTGTGAAAAAACAGCAGAATGTTGTGCACTGCACTATTTTATCAGAAATCATTGCTGTTTAGCTCATTCCATTAGCTGAGCTTGCTAATTCAGGGACTAACATTGGTGCTTTTAAACAACAAAATAATCAGTGTGGAAGCTCAGATACCTAAAGTGCCATTGGTCACACACCTACTGGTAATATTAGATGAGAGATCAAAAAGTTTTAGTATCAAGGTAAATTCCTACCTGAGTAGAACTAAAAAATTTGCAATAATTGTTATTTGTCTAATTCAGTAAATAAAGATTGGAATATTGTATAATATTCTAGGTAAATATACAGATCTTACCTCTCYAGGGAGGGAAAAAAGTAAACACATATAAAGGGATGAAAATCTGCAAAACAATTAAATGCCTCTAACTCTCCTGAGCAGGCATTCTTTATTTTTATTGCTCATTAATATTTCCAATTAATTTATTTTTTCCTTAAAGAAAACTGAAACCCATATACTCAAGGTCTCATGGAATGTAAGAGGGAAAAGAAACATTTTTTTTGCTTTCACTTAAGGTTTTACCAAATGGCTTTAATTTTCTTATTCCTGGTGCCTACTCTTGATGCAGGAGCACAGACCAACACAAGTTTATTAGCACAAAATTCTCTCTTATTTGCATGTTTAGACAATGTAGCTTGTCTGCACTATGCTTTGTAGAGATAATCCACTTTGGAGAAAGGATGACAGGATTAGGAGTACAGGAATTGGATAAACAATTCCTAATGATTAATCCTCTCTTTTTGTCACAATTTTGACATCCTTGTTTTAGTGGAGCAACCTGTGGATCTGCAATGAATTTTTCTGTGCTGCTCACTGCTTCTGTTTGAAGATAAGAAAAAAAAATCATAACGAGCATAAAGATTATTAAATTTTTGATTCTCATAGRGAAAATTGTGGAGATTAAGGACATATAAATTTAAGAATGTTTAAGTRTCCATCTTTTCAAAATGTAATTCATAAATTGCTTAGTAATGAAGCGATTCACTGGGTTTTAGTCAAAATTTATTTTCTATGAAATGCTTATCTGTTTCTTGTTTCAAAAAATTCTTTGTCTCTTATTCTCCCCTATACAAAGACACAAACAGAGAAAATTTCAAGTCAGGCATAAAGCTGTCACACCTTAATGACTTAGCACCCACTGCCTCCTAGGCTAAGTTTGGACTTCCTAGCCTATACAAAATTGGGAATAGTGAGAATGTATTTTTTTTATAGTTTGCCAGAAAATTTTGAGAAAAAAATTATGGAGGGTTGCTGGGAGTTAAAAAGGCAGTGAATCTAATATCGTCTCCATTAAAAAATAAACCTCAAAACAAAGATGTCAACAYGTTCCAGCATTTGTAATCTGTATGTCTGAATATAATGGAAATGAGTAGACTCTCACCTCAATATATGGATCTGAAACTACAGAAATTAAATTTGTGTGGTGTATTTTCTTCTACTCCACCCTGGGAATCTCTATTAACATTAATTGTAACTGTAAGTTACAATTACCCTAACAGAGTAAGAGACCCCCTGCTGCAGATAATAAAATGTTCATGCACAAGGGGGAGGAGAAGGAAATCCTTATAATAACGTTAGGAGCTACTCATTACAAATTGGAAATTACAGACCAGATGTTTTTAATCAATTTTTCCACACTGGGTGTAAACTCAAAACAGCAGCACATTCATAGTGGCAAGGATGCAGAKTATAAGAAGTTATCACTTATTTTTCAAGCAATGGATGCCCTTTCAGAAAAAGAATACAACCTCCATTAGTTAGACAGGTGCCTTAATTCCAGGTAATTCCTCCAGGGKTTTTTTTGTGATGAGAGAGTAGGGCAGTTTTTTTCTAGTGGCTTTTCTCYACCTCCTCTTCCCTAACACAGAAGAGAAAGGGAGCTAAAGCTCTCCTACATACTGGTTGCTTAGTTTTTCCATTTTGTTTCTGCCTTTCTGTTCCTCTGTGTCATAAGCTTCAATTTCAGAAGTTCAGCCAACATCTAATGTCTTGCATCTTTTTTTTATCCCCCTATTTCCTTATCAAGCACAGACAGACATATGTGAATGAGGAGGTTGAATTAACTTCCTGTTTTCTTAGCCACAACAAAGGGTGGGGTACATGATAAGGATGATCCTGTACTTGACTTTTGACTTAGTAAACACCCCCTTTTAGTCTTCTAGAGAAGGAAGTATTCACTTTCCTCTCATTCAATGACTACTCTGGTAATCAATCTTTCATAAGTGYTTCTTTCCAAAACCCAGGCTTGGATTGAGCGTAATGATATAGAACAATGCAAATYGCTTTGCACTGACAGAAACTAAAAAAGYAATTTGTCCCTTCAAAGRATCAAAGTATATTATTGTATATGGTTGTAATGAAACAGGYCTTGCATCAAAAGCTGAGGAGAAGCAGCATTRTAATGCTTTCTAGACATATGCCTTGTCTCTGAAATTTCAACTTGCTACTACCCTGATCCAATGTCTCCCCAAGAACGTCATCAGACTAAAGGAAAACCAATGGTTTGTAAACAGKTATAAATCCCCAAGTGTCCATGACATGTAATCCAAAATGTCTTGAGCTGACTCCCATCTGCTAATGCCTGGGCATTATTCAGAGGGTGTTATATCAAGGGCTAGCATAGCAGAGCACAYATCCTTTGGTAAAGTTTCAGGATAAAATAGAATTACTGTATAAGTATTTACACTTCTTTCACACAGCAGCAATCAATCTTTGCAAATAAAGATGAGTTTATATGAGTTACTAYCTTTGGTACATAAAGTCCTTCATTTCCCAGATATCGTAGAGGTCAACATCTAAGAGACATTACTCTTTTCTATACTAAATCTTTGCTAATYATGGCTCCTATATAAAAGAATAAGCAAACCAATTTGCCACAATTTGTGTAGGAATATGCTAATGCAATGCATAGGAAGTGCATGGAGTTCACCATTTCCTCTTTGCTAAAATATTATGTATGTTAATGGAGTTGTTATTCCAGATAACCATCAAGTCTAATCATTCCTCAAAAACTCAAAGTTACTTTTTTCTGGAAATAGTATCTGGTCTGTAAAATTAAATATATGCATGGATTCTTTAATTAATATTAATTACTGGTACTTAAATTTTAATAATTTTTACATCCTCTTAATTTTTAAAATAACCCATCTGTCCCATTTTAACATGTCTTTTATGCCATTTAGATGTTCTGTAACTACTACAGTCTTTGGACTTCTACACATGACCTCTCTATTCTGGCAAAGAGGTAGATTTAGTTTTAAAAATTACCTACCTGTGAGTTTCATGTACAATCATTGTCTACCCTCCAGGTTAAATAATAATTTTTCACAGTTCTATCATATCTTTAGTAAATTAACTCCTCTCCAAAATTTTCTCATACAGATGTTGTTCCATGAGTTGAAGCATCTTTCTTGCTCTTTCTAAATCTGAGACCCTTTCTGTTATACTCCATCTTCTTGGAAACCAGAATTCTGTGCAGCTCCTTAGGTGCAAGCCATGTGAATGTTTATACAGAAGTATAATAAAGTGAGGGTGTTTTAAAAAAATTTTGGGGGGGTTGTTTTTTTTCCCTTTCTGGTCTTTTCAACTTTACACTCTATAAAGCTAACTAACAATTTCCATCTGTGTGAAGACAAAGACCATAAACATGCACAAAAGCCTAAATGTACCTCTGCATGTGGGGGAGATATGCTATTCCTCTCCTTCTCTGTATGTATGTATGTAAAATACACAAGAAGAAAGGAAAATTTCCAAGAATGTAGCATCATTTATTCCCTGTTCATTGAACCATATCTTGCTGAGTAAGGATGGAATCACCTCTGGTTTTGCAGTACAGTTCACAAAATGTAAATTCTAATCTGCCATACTATCACTGCAGACAAAAGGCTGATTAAAAATTCATAATAAATGTTATATCTTTAGACTTCCAGAGTGATGAAAGATTTGCTTGAGATAGTTTGTAGTACTGAATATTTCACTTGAAAGGTGAAAGAGTGCACTCTGGAGTCTTTGACATCTAGAAAAATGCATCTAGAAACTAAAAGTATACTTACACAAAATTGTCACGCAGTTCCCTGAGCATGATATGTAAAAAGAAAGGGAAATACTACATAAATCTTCACCAATAATGAACTAGAAACAACCTATTTTAGTACAGAAAACTTCCTATAGTGTTTAAGTATRTCTTTATCCTAATATGCTATAGGAAAAATATAATTGCCACAAAATACAATACCTTTACAATTTTTTGTTGACTTCAATCTAATCTGAAGCACATGAAAACTAAAAGCCTGCTGATAATGACCCAAAGAATAAAATGTCAATACTAGCTGAAAATACTGAAAACATATATTTGGGATATATATTGAATATTCACTTACAGTTTGGTTTATCTGTTTTAAATATACAATTAAATATATGAGATTCTTCTAAAAAAATCCAAGGAAAAAAAATTCTAAGGGACAGTGAACAAATTCAGAGACTCAGTGTCTCATATAATTTAGTAGATAAAATACCATGAAATTCATATGCTGGTTGACATTTTCTTAAAAGAATGTTGCCATCACAGGCCCAGATCTTTGTGGTTTAAAACAGGTTGAGTTGCTTTTCCCACTAGAAAAACATGTAAAGATAGTGCTATTTTACGGAGGAGATTTTTTCTACATTTTGTGCTAGAAAGCATATTTGTTATATGACTAAAAATCATTGGTCATACATACCTTAAAAAGGCAAAATGTAGTGAATTGCACTTGTATTTTTCCAGTAAAATCTAAAATGAGTGGAATAATAGAACTACATAGTGAATTATGTAGCTCTATCTCCTCCTGTTTTACTTGGCTACCATCCACCATTTTATCAGAGTGACTGTCAAAAAAAACCCTCTTGCTTTTAAAAGATATTGTTTGCCTGTAAGTGGAAAAGAACACATGTTTTTAAAGTGTTACTCAGGATATGAGCAAAAAAATTTATCAAAAGACTATTCAAAATACATACAGTTAATTTGCATTAATAGGAATAAAGCATATTTTGGATGCAAACATGCTGCAAGTTTCAATCCTTTTTCATCAGTGTGTAAAAAAATRAAATAATTTTTAAAATAGTTTTTATTTTGGTCCTCAAACTCATTGTAGAAATAAAGGAATGGTTAATTGAAATAGTCAGTCCCCTAGCAATATTTATTATTTAAATCAAAAATCCTAAAACTTAATTTCTTAATCYGTAAGATGCTCCCTCATGTAATTGATCTCTGAAAGCACAAAATTTTTTCTCTAATCATGTGTGGATGTGTAAAGATTTTGACAGTGGTTACTTTCAGAATGTCTGTAACTAAGCTCTTAGAGAAAATATAAAATTCATTAAAATTCTAAGAAAAGAAAACAACATATTGGAAATGGTATTTTTGTATTATTCTAGAACTTTAATAAAAATATTGTGGTCCAGGAAAACTAAAATTGCCATCAGTTCAAATAAATTAAAAGAAAAATAATTGATCCCAACTCACTAGGTTTACAAATAACAAACTTTTTTCACCGTCCCTAAAGGTGTGTATAAAAGTTTTTACTAGTAACCATATAGGATAAAACAGAACTCTTGGCCTGATATCCCACAGTAAGTACTTCATTCTAGAAAGTAAGTCTACTTTAAAATTATTATTAGAAAATTACACAGTCTGTACACACAAAACATAATGTCACTTACATTAAAATCCTATCTAGATTTTTTTGATCTCACAAAACAATTTGTGAAGAAAGTTCTTTATATTGCTGTTTTTTTCATATTGACTGTATCATGCTGGATGTTTAGAAGTTATATTAAAGCAGTGAAAATGTTGAGCATGACTGTATCAATCTCAAAGAAATTTATAACTCTGTATGAAGCATGTGCTGCATTATATCTGCTTTTTTTCTAGACTTTTAGAGACAAATGTTTTCATCCCTGTACCTCAGTCTTTTAAATTCCTTTTTTATTTGGAGAAACCCTACAGTACCATTTCCTTAGCATATTCTATGCATCTATATGTCAAGGGAAATTATTTCACTCTTCTAAAACCTAATAGGAAAGCACCAAATGAAATTATATCATTCAGAACACATATATTGGGGAAAAAATTAAGAATGGTTGTATCAGGACAGTGATTTGCAAGTGAGAAACAGATCTGGAATCACCCTTCTGAAAGAGTTCTAACAGTTTGGCCTATTCTATACAGATTCTATTTGAAAACAAATAGTGATCTAGCAAAATGTATAGATCTTCCAAAATTACTGGAATAAAAAGACACAAATACAAAATAATTTCCAACAACTTATACTCAACCTTCCTYCACAGATGTTCTGTAAGACAAATAGTTTTTTTCCATTCAGAAAGGAATCAAGTTAAAACATTTATTTCCTTGCCAAATACTTCTATGCAGCAACACCAGCTGATCTTGGCAYGCTCATTTGGCTCAGCATAGAAACAAAGCAAAAGCATCAGAGAGGYTGAGTCATGAGGAAGAATCAGTCTTCATCAGCCCAAAGGTTTTTCCATTGACTGGGAAGCTGTACTTCGGCTTTCAGATTTGTTTATTTACTAAATAGAAATTCTACAAGTTGTTTTCAAAAATTATTTTTACAAAGGCTTTCCTACTTGAATGCTGAGTATTACCTGACGATATCACAGCAATTAAATAAAACTTTTAAGAAATACAACTTTGCCAAGTAACAAGCTAGAGTGATAGAAGTGTGACCTCAACATAACTTCATTTTCTACTTCACRTAATGTTAAAATTGGATAAATACAATAGCTACAAGTTCTCCTAAATAAATATAGCACAAATCAGWAATGCTTAGAACAGAACCAGAATTTATGAAATGTGGTAAAATAAATGAATGCATGTAAGACCATATTGACATACATATGCTTTTATGAAACAAGTGATGAAGACTAC
Organism: Alauda arvensis; assembly: GCA_902810485.1. Lineage (NCBI taxonomy): Eukaryota > Metazoa > Chordata > Aves > Passeriformes > Alaudidae > Alauda > Alauda arvensis. The sequence continues at coordinate 119,081 of CADDXX010000244.1, read as the reverse complement.
ATTAAGAAACCAAAAAGATTTGTTCATGATCACTAGGCAATAAAAGAATACAGTCAAGATAAGGAAATTCTGATTAACTGGTTATTAAAAAAAATCTGCATGGATTTTCTTTGATCAATCTCTTTGGTATTTGGCTGCTCTGAGTGAGTRTATTTCCAAGTTCTGACTTGAATTTGAATGAAAGAACAGTTTTGCCTGAAATTTATTTTCAGACAATCTGCTATTAAAATTTATTCTTCATATAGACAGCTCTTGTTTCAGGATAACTTATATCTAATTTGAGAAGAGAAAAAAAAGAAAAAGGAAACAAGAAAAATTGTCTGCAGAATTAAAAGTAAAAAACCCCACAAACAAATAAAAAATTGTCATGTGTCTTCTGCTCTTTCAACCTGAGACAAGTTGTTTCACCAGATAACTCCTTATTCTAGATCAAGATATGAGAAAGAAAATATTTTGTATATGATTAAGGTAGTGTGTTACTTGCAGTGATCTAAAGATCATGTAAAACTCAGAGTAAGTACAGTAGCTAAAACTGGACTGAACTTTTAAAAATAAAACTGTACACTCATCCCCTGCCAGTATGCTATTATTCTGCCCCTACTAATTCTACTAAAATTCCTACAATAAATAACAGAGCAAGTAGGGTCTTCATGCCATACACAAAAAACATCCTAGACTTTTTGCTGCAAGTTAAGCTAAGTATTCCATCATAAAATAGCAAAGGAGGAAGAGAACCCAATTGCTCACAGATTGTATTTCATAGATGAGGTCAGACAAAAGTCAACTACTTGCTGACATTGGTACAATTGCCAAATCAAGTGCTCTTTTTCAAAAGTCAAGCATTTTTTCAGCTTTTCAGGAAGAGGCATTAAGATGCAGTGATACAACTAACAAATAGTAGCGTGCACATGCTCAGTTTTCATTCTGGCACTAACATTGGTCTTGTTATTATATTCCATAAAATATGTAAGGCATAATCCTTCTGTAATAATCACCTTACAGATGCTGTGATAGTGTAATGTCACTCAGTACAGAGTGAATCACATCACCAGAAGCCTGTACCTCCTGCAAAATTAGAAGGCTGACTGACTGCCAAAGATTGTTGCAGGTGCACTGCCTAGCACAGGGGTTGCTTTAATGACTCAGCAATGCACAAAGATAAAAATGTTTTGTGAAAAATGGTCTAGCTGCCCTGAAGATAGATACATGGTATAGGTATAGAAACAACAGGATCTCCATTACAAAACACAAAAACTGCTTTCTGAGATTTTCTCTGAGAGAGAAAAGTGTTTTGTTTATTTTTTCCTATTTGCAATATATACAACAACTGTGTCAAAGGGACCTCTCAGCATCTCAATGCTAAAATTTTGAATTTTGAGATAGTTGTTTGGTATCAGAAATGCAACCATAAAATAGCATATAATTTGATGTAAAAAACAAAAACAAAAAACAACCCAAACAAGCAAACAAAAAAAAAAAAAAAAAAAAAACCCTGAAGTTTGCAACAATCTTCTCTCAATAGCTTCTTAATATTTACCTTCAGATTGCACTGTGTCAGACTACTGTTCCCTCCCACAGTTACATGCCCTGTATTTCTATTTTTCTTTTACCTTTGCATATATGTCTAACTCGTTGTTTTCCCACAGGGTTATATTAGCCAAACATGAAACTGGGTCATCTTAAAATAATTCTGTGTGATGCTGTAGGGGTGGAGATTGACTTTTTTCACATAAGCAATATTATGTTTCTTACTGAAGCATATAATAAACTGCTGGTATTTGTGTGCAATTCAACTCTTCAAAGCACTCAGTCTTGTGGTATGAACCACCACTGACTTTGGTGGTGGTTCATACTTTTAGGCAGAATAGTGGGTAGGAACAGAAATTAAATTGGGTGCATGAATCTAATCTCATTTGTGGCAATCATCTAAAATGCTGATATTCTGCAACTGTTGATTTTTCCAGTTTGTTGCAATCACCACTGCTAAACTGTTAACCAGCACCCTACCCATAATACTTTCACTTAGCAATTGTAAAGACATCAAATTTAATCTGGTATTTCTGACACAAATTTTAGAGATACTACCAATGACATACTACTGGCAACTGGAAAACCATATAAACAAGAATTGAAATGGAAAATAATGCAGCTGGTAATCTTGGTGATATAATAATTAGATGCAGTTTTATATGCCTGACCCCATCTAACTAACATCTAACTAACCTATACGTTAACAGCTCTGGATTACTATTGACTGTCTGAATATTTGCAGTCAACTAATACTGTTCCAGTACTTTAGCATATCTTTGGCTAAACTATTAATGAGGGGAATTGCACTTAATATATAGCATTGTTAGTGACTATTATGAATTGTATTCTAGTTGTTCTTTTATGTATTTCAATAATTATGTAGAATCAAATTGCCCAAATAGAACACAAAATTAAAAACATTGTAGATTATTTAAAACAACAGAAATTATATAAAATATGTAAATAACAACTATTACTTTAATTGAGGTGTTCTTAAAATTTATTTTTAACTGCAAAAAATACAATTCCCATCATGAAGGAAAAAATTGATATGTATGGAAAACATGTCTGTTTCTTCCTTCTGAAATGGTCTGTACATCATCAGAAGAAGAAACAAAATAGGGTTTCTGCTGAAAGTATAACCAGACTACTTATCTTCTTTATGTATACAGGTTTTTTTAACTGGAACCATCATGAGTGAAGAGTCAGTCATTGTATAAATTACAGAGTATCTGAAATTTAAGTTTAGTTATTAGAAGGAAAAGCTTCTTAGAAACTTCTTMGTATAATTCTTAAGTTCAACAGAAGTGATAAAAGGTGGTAGAGTGGTAAAATATGTTCAAATAATTCTCACAGAAATCATCCTTAAGGCTAATCACTTTTTATATGACTAAGACATTTGTAAGCCATCTGTTAAGTGCAGAAGTAATAGCCTGCTTTTCCAGTTTGTAGCAGCACTAACTCTTAAGATCTTAAATACAAAAAGCTGGGGAAATCTCCCAAAATATTAAAACTAAATAAACTGCATAAAAGATGAGTGCTTGTAGCATAGCAGTATCCCCTGTGATATACTAGCCACAGTTTTAGTAGAAAACCTTCCATTCCATCATCTGCTGAACAAAATGGATAAATGAAAAATGGAATCTATAATACCCTGACTTTGACAGTTAAGACACATACAGTTCATAAGATGAGCCCAGCAGGAATAGTATACCTCTAAATATTTTCACAGAAATTTCGGGAATAAGAATAAAGTATCTGAACTAAGTTTAGCAAACAAATTATGTTCTCACTGAAAGAAACAACAGGAAGTTAAATTGCGATTGAGTCCTTTGGGCATGCAAAACTAGGTTGGAGAGTGGTAAGCAAAAACAACCCTTCCACTGCTAAATTTCACATTTCTCCCTCTTAGGCAAAAAAACCCCAAATCAAAACCAAGCAAAAAACCGACTGTCTCTGCATGTACATTTCAATTTTCACAGTCCCACAGGCTTTGACTGGAAATACAGACCCTTATAGTGACTCTGAGGAAAAGGATTTAAGTGGCTCTTCCATTGTTGCATATGCTTTCATCTTTAGAACAAGGACAAAAGTCATCTGATGTAGGTACATAATACACATATCATCCTAATAATTATTCCATGCCTGCACAGTGTGAGTGCATCACAGCTGTGCTATTGATTAGCCACAATTGGTTAAATTTTTCAGTCTAGAATAGATTTWAAAAAATAATGCCTTCATTTTATGCAATAGAAAAACATGTCCTTAGACTAAGTGGGGCACCTATGATGGCATAAAATCAGTCAAAGAAAAAGCAGTATAAAGCAAAGCAAAGCACTTCATGCTATTATGATAGCTGAAATCGCACAGTTCTTTGTATCACAGCTTGCACGATAATATTATTCTCCCTTTTGAGATCTCAAATTCAGGGATGCACTTACCTGACTGCATGAGAAGATTGGAAGTGTTTTCCTCCTATATGTCTCCAATTATCTGCTTGAATTTCGAGACTTCTGCAGTAAAGTGTCTAGCTTTTTCTGCCTCTCTTTCTCCAGCAGAATAATAGGAAGAAAAGTCAAGAGATCTGGATCCTGTTAAGTGTCATAACCTTTATGCAGGTTCTTTTAGAACTTGGCTGCTAAGCATCATTTTCAGGAGCAAAAATATGCACTGTTATCCAAATGAATTAGCTCTGTTGTGCTAGTTCTCACTTGGTTGTAGTGCAACCAGATGACAAGGTTTCAAATGTGTTAACTTGTGTGATAAAAAGTGTTGAAAAGAGTTTCAGTCCCAAATGAACTAACAAAACAACTCTTGTTTTTGCCAATATTTAGCCCAAAGGATGGACTTTAACAATAGAAAATTTTCCATATGAATCCGAACAAGAACTCACAGTTCAAGTGTATACATGTACACTATCCCAGGATCATTTGCTGCAGGATTTCATAATGAAATCTGTCAAATTATTCACATATTTCTCAGTTACAAAACACTGGTGAAGATTCTAGCACTCACTAATGTATGCTCACATATATAGGTTATAAAGGCCTATTTTTGCAAGCTAAGCTCCCACTTTTCATCTTTTATAAAAATAAATAAGCATATCCCAGAGTTAGTTCATAAAGTGATGAGTGAAATACAATATGTAATGAAGGAGAGACTTAAAATGTCAGAAAAATCATAAACTGAAGTCATAAATCCTTGTAATGCCTGTATATGTAAGATCTCAGAATCCATACACAATCACAGAATCAGTATTAAAGTATGCTCAGAGAAGATATAACTAGGTAAAACCTAAACCAGTCATACTGAAAGGTGAAACAATGACAAATAAMTTACTAATCTGATCTGCTTTGCTTCAGACAAAAGAGCTTTGGCTCTTCTTAAGGGAAAAGAAATACAGTAGTTATTGTTTTTAACAATATATTTAGGAGGCTGGTGATCTTTTCCTCCATAATTCAGTTAATAGCTCAAAGTTGTATGCAAAAGAAAAAAGACTAGTTGCCAAAGTTGCAAATACACATCAAGATTTAGTAAAAAAGACCCCTCTGAAAGAAATAAATGAGGGCTTTATTCTCAAATACCCTTTTCATGTTGTTACTCAGGTCAAAAGMCTGCCTGAATGCATGATAGAAGAAGTGGCTCATGGCTTACTATTCATGGTATCCCCACTCATTAGAAAATTTAGGTAATACTTTTTCACTATTAAATTTTGAACAATCAGTTTGGATAAAGAGAAATAAATAAAGTGTGCTCATTTTTTTCAGTAAATTGTTGGGAAAGTTCTTAAACAAAGGAATGATCACCAGTGGCCAGGCTTGCATTATTTATCTAAAATAAAGGATTTAATGAAACCTGATTTTGTGTTTGTTTATTTCCTAACAAGCTGCATCCATTACTATCTCCATCTTAGGACCATGCCCTAGTATCATCTGGAACTCAATTCTACAACATCTGTCACAAATGGACCATGTCATGGTGYTCTCTTGCCCAGATGTACCACTGTGCTTGGTGACCATCAGAGTAATTTCTGGAAGATCCAGCATTAGAAGTCTTTCAATGGCTTACTCCATGTTATCATAGAAACCTCTTGTAAGTTAATGCTGGAGGAATCTCAATTTCTGCTGTATTTGGTTGAAATCAACATAGCTTGAGACAGGGAGACAGGGAGACAGGGAGATTGGGAGAAAAGCATAAATGTATAAGATTCCTTTCTTCAAGTTTCTTCAAAGATTTCCTTATCCAGTAATGATAAGGAAATCTTTAATGCTAGCAAAGTAATTGCTCTCCATGGTGAAATACCTCTCATTCTATAAGGTCAGCTATGGCTATTAAACTACCTAAGCAGTGCCATTACAGTAATTAAGTGCTGAACATGCGAGACAACTGTCCCTTGAACACGGTCTGTTTTCCATCTCAAAGAGATCAGGTATATATAAAGAATAATAAAATAAACCAGTCATTTATTGGAACACATAACTTCCACAAATCTTTTCTTCCTGCCATCACCACAGTCATCTGATGCAAATAACATAAAATTAAACTTTATTTCATGTCACTATTACTGAATTTAATGGGTTTATCTTTAATTAGGCAGATAAATGAGCCTTTTCCCCTTTTTTATGGTACTGGCCACAGAAAGACAAATACATTCATCTAAACCAAAAATAATTGTCTGAGATATCTTTTGGAGATAAAAATAGATTGTGGTGCATTACATTTCCATTAAAGACAGAATGGGAACAATGTGATATATTTTAAGTTCTGAACATCTGTAGCTGAGCTTAACTTGTGAGTTGTAACTGAGGAAAATACAACTCCTGAGGTTGTTTTGCTCAGCAGAATTTTAAGGATATTAAATGAATCTTGATATAAAATACTTAGTTTTCTTTTATTTTGCCAATAACTGTAGGAGGAAATACAGCATAGCTGGGGCAACTTATTTCCTTCTGTTGTAATATACAAAAACGGAAAAAGAYATTTACTTATATGAGACACCATCTATTGCTCTGTCTTAACTTTACTGAGAAACATATATCATATACCTTAAACTGCCTGTGTACTGTTCATATACTTTAAAATAAAACTAAAATAGCTTACTTTTTCATAAATATATGATAAATTTTCCTATTTCAAGGAAATAAATGAAAAAATAAAAGGGGGTTCAAGATTCTTTTCCCAGTGCTTATGTCCAGTGGAACCTGCTGGCTTCTGTGCATTCAGACTAAGTTTTTAGCAGAAAATTTCTAATTCACTACTGAATGATATAAGGAGTGATATTTTTCTTCACTGATTTTATGAAGCAGAACAAACCAGCTATAGAATAARTAAGAATTAGGCCAACCTCTATTTATAGGCAGTTTTCTTTGTGAAGCTGCTTTTTACCCTTCTAGCAGCTCTTTCACACCATTCCAATTTCAGCTAAACAGCTAAAATAGCTGTGATTTTTTTTTCTTCAAGTTTATATATTTTATTCCTGTGACATTTGCAAGAATTAATTGCTGATGACATCCTTCTCATCTCTTAGAATAATAAAACTATCAAGAAAAATTCTTTGAACTTACAGTCACCATATTGTTAGCAAGAAGAGGAGTGAACAGACTTGCTCTCAGCACTAGTTAATGAAATTTCCTTTTGTCTATAGCTTTATCTTTGAAAAACAGAAAACTGTTTTTCATATGACAGCTGTATAGCCATAGCTGCTAACAACTACATTTCAAAAAGAATTATGCTACCTGCACATACCAATCTCTGTGAAAGTTACCTTTGTTATGTAGACTAAACAATAGACTACCTTTTGCAAAAATGCTCCCAAACCAGACTTATATTCCTTTTCAAAAAAAAAAAAAAAAGAAGAAAATAAACACCCAACATTCATCAAACTTGAGATGTAATTGATATCAATTTGGTAAGCATATATCAAAAAGAAAAAGAAAAAAGGGGAAAAAATGAAGTTGAAACAATTTGCCGTAGRAAACCTGCAACAAGTTTTTACAGAGGGAATACCAGAAGTTCTCTCTAGAGTTTACATCTGTTTTAGACRAAATTTCAGCCATAAGTGATGTGTCCAAAACTACAAATCAATGAAGAATGCAATCTGCAAATTTTAATGAGGGTAGTGTAAAGGAGTTCTGCATCCAGGTTACTTCAAGAGATCATGACACCTTATGCCTGTTTTCTCCTCAGGTTGCTGAGTTCCTTTATAAAAAATTGTGGATGGAAATATTCAGACTACAAATGTGGTCCTGTGTTTTGACAGTGCTGAGGCATTAATTTGTCAGACAAAAGACYAAAAGTATAAATTTTAGAAAATCAGTAAAACCTGCAAAAAAATTCCCAAAAGCAAGCAGTATATGCATTAATATGAATGTTCTGTCTACATTTGAAAAGATCTCACGGTCAARGTATGATGTTTAGGTAAATGCAAACAGTGAAATATTATAATTGCTCTATACAAACTCTCTAAAAGAAATGTTTATGTGTCATTTTTACTGCCTTGGCTATTAGAAGTCTTTAGAATATAAGGTAGGAAAACCCGCTGGATTATAAAAGGGCAAAACAGAGAAAGGGAATTTTGTCAAAATAAACAGAACATTTAGTGGAAATTACAATTAATTTTCCAGCCAGAGAGGAAAAAAAAAAATAAGGAAATATTAAGAAATTAGTGGAAAAAGAATGCTAGCAAATTAGGCAAAGAAATCAACTTTCTATTCCAATGATCAAGTCTCTCTTGATTATCAATTGTGTGCTTATGTATGCAATTTTAGAACCTAATGTAAAGCTCATACAGACCTTGAGGACTGCAGTTACATTGCTTCAGTATGTGCAATTTGACCATTCCTTTATACACTGAAAACATTTTTTTAAAAACTTGATGAAATAGGCCTATGCCTTAGAGCATCTTAATACATAATGGGGAACATTTACATGTCACTGATAAAAGATATGTATGGTAAAAGTGCTTAAATCAGCAGCACATGTAATATCAGCCACTGCTATGCAAGATCTTGAAGCATATATGTCCTCATTTACAGGCTTTCGTGAACATTTTTGCATCATTGATTCTACATAAAATTAAAAACTCATCTTCAGATACTTGAACACTTCAAAACTTTGCATACCAATGAATAGACTTCTAGAAGTTTAAAAAAAAAAATCAGCATCAAAACATTTACCCTAATTTCTCAGTACAATCTCTCTGTTTCTCAAAAAGAAAAAACACTAATTTCTTCAACATTTCATTGAAGCTAGATGCCTACAAACATTTTTGGGACTAATTACTAATAAAGTCCTGTACCCAGACACTCAAGAAATCAAGATGGTAGATGAGAAGAAATGTTTTCCAGATGCCTTGAAAAAACTCTCAGACTATATTTTACTTTTGTGATATTTCTTTTGGACAAAACTCGTAGATTCTCTCATCCTAAGTCAGGCATGCCAGTGTCTGCCTTGGCATGCAGTTTACTCCTGCAGGTCAGATTATAGCTTTTAAAGGATCAAATGTTCTTAGATGTCACAGATAAACATTCATTCAAAACAATTTTCAGTATATACCGATAAAGGCAGAGTGATTTGAAATTTAGAAGAACCACACTGCTCCAGCTACCATACTCTAGTGGTGCAGACTGCAACACAGCTGTAACATCAGAAAACATTTTTCCTTCAGGTTTTCAGTACTCTAAATCACATGGAATATCAAAGATGAACTTATCCCTGCTTTCACCCTGTACTTCATTCCTGCCACTGCAGGCAGTGAACTTCTACAACCTCTTGCACTAAGAACTAGACAGAGAGTACCTTTAAAGAGACTGGAAATTCATGGACAAGAGGTCTGTGAATAGAATAACCAGAGATATTCCTCTAGCAATGTTAATGAAATCCTGTGGCTGTTGTGGAACTACAAAATGTATGGACTGCAAATATCAGGCACTACCTGAGAAGTATCTCCTTTTGCTATAGTCACACATAGAGGTTGGTCAGATAAAGAGATGGGTCAAGCATAAGCTTTATTATATTTATAAGATAAAAATGTATCTAAAAATGTCAAACCAAGTATTTTATTCTGGTGATATCTCTTCCACTACTAAACGATTCAGAGCAGATGGTAAGTAACATTGGAATCCACTCATACATACAAAGAATAAATCCAGGAGGGAGAGCTTGAGGAAGGAAAGAATATGTAAGACTGCACTTGTGAAACTGGAAACATACTTGTTTCTCTTCTCTTCAGGGTGAGACCTGACAGATCCAACTTATTGGCTCCGTTGACCATTTTGCCTTGCATATGTTTCTGATTGTGTCTTTCCATTTTTTGTAACCCTGGCCTGCCTTCCATGGCACTTATTAAGGGATCTAACAAAAAGATTTGATCCGTTACATTTACGTTTTTGCTTTGGACTAGAAGAGTCCTATGGAATGTCTTACTTTGCTCACAATTTCAACTAGGTGAAGTCCTTTCCATTATCCCCAAATTTAGCACTGTCCCATGAGACTATAAACGGCATTGTTGTGGCAGCTTATGGCTAGAGTTCAATACAGATGAAAGAATAAAAAGGTCAGCAAAAGGTCTTCAAAGATAATCTGGGTTTGCYCTTACCCCCTTCTCCTCACAGATTTGCAGAGGAAAAGAAATATTCTGGAATGAAGGACTAAGCCAAAAGCTTTTACAGAAAATTGCAAGTCTTTATAACTGTGATGATCTCTAGTAAGTGAATAAGTGAAATTTCTGTCTCCRTTTAAAAGTCAGCTTTGGGTTAGAAAGCAGCATATATAACAAACACCCACGTATGTCCAGATCTTACTGTGGGATGTGAGCTTTAGGCATTGATATTTAACAGAGCCACATTCCAAAGTTGCAGATAATTTCCATATGCTATTTTTGTTTGCTGACCTTTCMTCTTTCTTTTTTTCTTTTTTCATTCCTTTTTTTTCCCATTTTTTTCCCCTTTACTTCCTAACTGCATTGAGACAACCAGCAAATAGTTTTCCTCATTTTTATGTAATGGAAAGTACTGCAATAAAATAATTGGTAATACATTTCACATTTAATGCTTCTCCAACTACTTTAACATAAATTGCGCAAAATMATTTTATGTGTGCCATAAGAATGGCATTTGAATAAAATAATTTTGCAGGAAATCCATTTTTCCTCTGAATTTCACAGCTTWGCTTGCCAAATTCAAATACCAGAAAATACAGAAAAGAGAAATGGATTTTTATTTAATTAAATTTTCTATTAGGGAAAAATACTTTTTTCTCGCCTCAAGTTTTTATATTCAGACATAACTAATGAATACTCACAAAGTAAAAAATCTTATAAACATCTAATTTCTTTAGGATCCGCTAGAACAATGCTGATTTAATTTACTGAGGTCACATGGACACAATTAAATCCATTTGTTCAAATCAATGCCAGCAGTTTTGTCAAAGTTAATGAATGACACCATTTGTGACATTTTATATGAATTACACGTCATAGCTCAGTTACCCTAAACTGCAGCTAGAAAGTAGGACACTGAGAAAAAATAGCATTAAAGGGGGAGTAGAGAGATGAAATTTCTTAAAGAATGTTTCATTTAGCGTGTACTTCTCCTTCCTTACAATAGTTGAAGGGTAAATCTGATGTAATCCCAACTGTATTTTAGACTTCACAAATAGACAAAATWTAGTTTCAGCTACTCAAAAGCCATACATATGCAACAAGCTTGGCTTTTTATATTTTCATTGTACTGTCCTTTCATGACATTGTGCATTAAAATGACTGCAGCTGTCACAGGAAAACCAAGCTCCCTTAAATCTTGAAAAACCTGTTCAGCAATAGATAAAAATGGCAGTGAAATTTCAAGGAAGTTCAGAAAGAGAAATAACAAAGTTTACTTTCTTTTAACATTCTTAATGGGCTAAAGCTTTTAATTAGGAAAAATGGTGTTTGAATATCTTGCCCTATATTTTCATACAGTGAGCATTTTGTTCTGTGGTCAGAATAAAAAATAGGAAAAGATATTCTATGCTTACATCCTCTTTCAATACAGTTCTCTACAGTTCATTGTCAAGCTTTTTATCAAGTGTATYACCACATTAATCAAATGAAGATAATTCCTACATCTTCAATGAGTAGATTTTCCCACTTCTAACAGGTTTTGCAAACAGAAAAACATTGCCAATATTGAGCCTAAATTTTTCATTTAGAATGCTGTATCACATTACTCATATAAAACTTAAGTAATTGCAAGACAATTAATACTCCCACTCTTTAGTCACCACTCTTTGAAATGCTTGAAAAATTTTGTTGCCTTTTTTTCAGAAGTCTTCCATCTAAATAACAACAATTTTCAATCTTACAGAAATTATTTTTCCCTTTTCCCTAATGCTCTTTCACGACATTAATTTCCTTTTTTTTTTTTTTTTTTTTTTGACACAATTTTACATCGCTGCAGATAAAAATTAACTAAGAAAACAACCCCATCTTTTAGGGTCCTCATTGGATTTGAGAAAGAGTTCTTTATGTTGTTTTCCACACTTCTTCTCATTTTACCCTTTTCCCCAYTTAGTCTARMAACATRATTTTAAAAGTGTAGTAGTGGAACCTGTCTCAAACCATCCACATAGCTTCCTATACACAGACCTCCCTAAGTCAATTAGTAAATTTGTAGCTTCTAAGGTGTTTTGAAATWTATTTTCCTAGTCATTAAATAAAAAAAATCCAGAAATATAAAGATGGTGTCTTTAATAATTCCTACATCACCTTTTTTTTTTTTGTACACCCTAGCAATTGTTTCATTTCCCTTTACATGACATAAATCATTCATGGTTAAGCATTTCTTGTTAACTTGTTCTAGTCTTTGACAAAATTACTGAGACAAACATAAAACCAGATAAACAGTGCAATTAAAAAATGAAATCTGTAGAGATAACTGACTTTCCTTCTTTGCACAGGAAAACAAAGGACAAACCTAAATCTGCAATTTTCMCATATTGAGAAATAACAACAGTTCTGCAAAATCTGCACTGAAAATTCAGAACATGCATTGTTGTAAAGACTTAATTTATTTCAGAAATCTCCATGCARGAACTGCTAATAAGAAAGTCCATAAGGCAATAGAAAGAAGTTAGAAAAGTAGGTGTTCTGCTCCTTACACAGAAAATTCCAGCTGAGTTTCTTCTGCAGTAAGGTAAGAAGTTCAGGGAAGAAGAGACTCATAAATTAAAACTAGCAAATGCATGAAGATTTTTAACTGTATGGATGTGCTTGTGGGATAACAAAAACACTTTTGTATGTGACAGAGGGAAATCAGGGATTAATGACTTAATCTTCCATCTGTAGCTATCTGCAGATGAAAGAAAGTTGCCTGATAACCAATCATAAACACTTCCCTACCCCACCAAATCACTCTATGTCAMATTGATAACACCTTAGATTAAAGCCTCTTTTCAAGAAATCAATAAAAACACCCAACCCCAAAAAGCCCTTTAACCCACAGCAAAAGTTCAGAACAGAAAAAAAAACCCAACAAAAACCAAAAACCAAAACAAAAAAAAATCCTGCTCAAAGAAACTTAGAGAACTGATGTAAAAGCAAATGTACAACAGTGATCTAATGTAAAAGCAATCAAAGTTACCATTTTATAATTACATTTTTCTTTTTCCTAACTCTAGTTGGCTTTGTTATATCTGGTCTTAATGTGGATAATGGGACCATGACTACATTTCTGTAGTTTTATTCTCTCCTTTCGTCAACCTCAAACCTAASAACAAAAATCTTTAATGCCTGACTGAAAATACAAGAATGCCAAGGGGTAAAATTACATGTTAATGATACATTAATAGTAGTATAACTTTTCAGGAACACACAATCTCTAGAAGGCTTTTAAATCTCTCTTCTACCTCATTTCGCACACAGTACTGGATTTCACACTTTTCCAAATGCTACTTATGGATGGGAGGACTTTCTGTCCTCATGGAAAGCATCACATTTTCGTAATATTTTCCATTGCATCTTCTACCCTTATGGTTAAGCATGGCATAAGGATAGAAGATGCAGTGGAAAATATTTAAGAAAAAAAATCTTTCTCAGGTAACAAAATATATTAAAACAAAAATTGGATSGTGTCAGATTTTTCCTGTATTATCTACCCAGATAACAGTCACTTTAACCCTTGTATTCTTCCACTTTTTATATAATTTTCTTTGCAAACATGGAATTATTTGCAAATAGCAACATTTTTAAAATTATTTAACCTAGGCTCACAAATATTACAAGATCTAAGGAGAAAAATATATAATAAGGAAGCAGATGAATCTCTTGAGAGGAGTTTCTTAAAGTATCACAAAACTAGATATCTCAAAAAAAAAAAAAAAAGATGGTGAACAAGTTTCATTCCAACACTACTCTTCGAGTTTTATAACTCTAATAGCACTCATGACCCTTTGTGATCTATCACACTCTTTGCAATTCAATAGCTTTTTTATTTCATTTTAAATTCATAGCACTTCAGAGATGTTCTATCACAAGTGGTAGGTATGATAGAGTGTACACTAAGATTAAAATCAGATTTTGCCTTATGAGTTGTACAATTGATTACTTTGAAACTCACAAAGGTTTGTGGTGAAGCACATATTACTTAGCAAAGAAATTTATTTGCCATGTACATTTTGGTGAAGCCTAACAAAAGAACAGAGAGTGTGTTYGCAGAATTACTTTGTATCATGTAGTTGTTGAGAAATAATGTAAAAACCCCATCTAACTCTGCAAATGAATTAAAATTGTATGCAAGTTCAAATTATACTTTAGTCTAGAATAATATTTTCTTAACTGCAAAACTGTATGGGGTTTTTCAGCTTTACTGTCTGAGGTTTTTAGYAAAATATCAAAGTAAATTAGGAATGAATCTTCAACTAATGTCTCTCTCATGAATAATACAAGAATTGAAATTAAGACTTGCGATGTGCCAGTATATTAATAAACAGGTGGACATACATGCAATATGATTTGTCAGTTTTAGAAGTTCCCTAGGGAAGTGAGATTAGCAATATCTAAGCAGGGGGGATAAGAAGCCATAGATAAAGAAAGCTGGATTAAAATCTACAGAAAGAGTAAATAAGCCTGCAAAGCAGCTGATTCTCATGTTACTTCAGTTCCCTGCAATAAATATTGTCATGGACAACTGCATGGTCCATCAGTGAAGATGACTACTAGACTGGCAGTGAAAAATTTCATCTGGTCTTTCAGTTCCCTGTGTTCAGCATAGTGTGTTCCCTCACTGTCTAGCTCAACACCCTAGTAAGAAGTATCCTGTTGGAAAATTCTGCTGTGAAGCCAATTTTACTCTTGACAATAAGAATTATGAACACTACTATGTTGTTCAGGGGAAGGTACAGAGGGGTAAAGGGGTCAAAACTGAGAATGATTAACAGGCGTTACCTAGTAAAAGTGAAAAAAACCCACACCCTGAAGAAAGAGAGATATGTAAAGGAATTGAACAAGGAGATTAAACAAAAAGAGTTTAAAAAGAATTAAAATTTATCTTGAATGATATTCCAAACACACTGCCTTGGTATGTCCAAGTCCAAGGCAGACGTTTTACTTCTGGTATGGAAGGAATATTTTCAATTATTCTGTGGAAATTCTTCRGTGAATCATATTAGTGACACCTTAACAATAACAGCATCAGTTATTGAGACAAGTGTCCCTGACTCCTCTAGACTTAATTCAACAGAATTTCTTTTCCTTTATTTTTCATTCTAACATCCATTGTCCTAGAAATCAGTGGCTTTGGGATGCAGCATATCTGACTACATTATCCATCTGTATGAGCTAATTACATGATACAAATTACTGAGAGCATCTTTTGATTTATTGTACAAACATGCAGAACCCAATCTGTTAATTTTCATTATCATACATGAATTTAATGCCACAGAATTAGTCCAGGGATTTTTTCTTAAGACAGGTCTGATATAATTGGAAAAGACACTTAAAAATATTAATGGCCTTGTGAGTACTGCAAGGTAAAGATGACCATGGAAGATAATGAACAATATTTCCCGGCACCAATAATTCCATCTCCTGAGAACTTATACTTTCTGTGAAAGTAACTATCTGATTTACTGTCAGACTGTCACAATATTTGCAAATTTCATTTATACTCCACTCCTTTCCAGCACACCACAGATCTCCTTGGACATATCAGGACATTAATCATTCTGTTTGATAATCATTCTGTGATAGTTTTATGCAGCTACATGTTTATATGACTGTGTTTTTACAAAACCTGACTAGATTTACTGAGAAAAAATGTAACATACAAACATAAGGTCAAATAACAACCACTTCAAACAAGCAATTGAGTATGTTCATATTCTGCTGATTGTCTTTAGCATTTCATGGACATATCACATTGTGAAGATTTTTCTTTGTAAATAGTTGCCAAATTCACATTCTTGATATGRTAAATATTTAATACCCTTCTAATACACAACAGTTCAAAGTATTTGCTTGAACTGAAGTAACATGTTAAATGCCAATTTAAACTGTCAAAATATATGTTTCCATCATTTCCCCAAATCAATTATCTTTTTAACCCTRATCAATATGTCACCCATGTGGATACAGAAATGAAATACTGAATTTTTTTCATCATAAAAAAGTAATCTTAGGACTAYTGATGTAACATATATTTTATTGGTAAAATAATACTACCTAGCAAAAAACAATATTTCTATGAATTAACATCAGAGATTCTCTTTAATCTTACCTCCMTTTATGCTGACCAAAATATCTATCAATATTCTCTTTTAATGTMTCTCAGAACATATTTACTCTAAATACTACAACAGATGTGTTGTCATGCATGAAAAAATTTGGGTTTAAAATGTTTTCTCTAAATGAATCCATATATCCTTACTCAGATTGTTTGGGGGAAAAAATCTGTAACAAAAGGATCTGGTTTTCAGGTGACATTGTAAAGGGGATCCAAATTTTGATATGTAAGGRGGAACATTCAAACAGTTTGATGATGAAAAGATTTGCTAGTTTATTATAAAATGTATCATATACCACATAATTAGTAGTATCATTCATTACAGCTCAATTACCTGGTTAATACTAATTTTCAGGGAAAAAGAAGTTTAAATAAATCATGCTTAAAACACCATTTTTGGGCCCACTGATGCTGTTAAAATAGCTCTGTTTTAGATTGAAATCCACTTACAATTTTAGTGAGACAGGTGTAGCGCTTATCATATTAGGAAGGAGGGTKGCCTTCCTGATATCAAGGAATCAGATATTTTTGGGGAGTGCAGTTAAGTTAAGCTTCTTGGATATTAAGGATGGAGAAAATAAAATCAGAGAAACAAGCTKCAGTGAAGTAGTACATTTTGCAATCACTATGTGTGAAAACCTATACTGAAATTCTGAASCAGTAAAGTGTGCTTTGGTCACACTCAARCATTCATAAACTAGCATGCCACTCCTGACAATATGACAGGATATGCATCACGTATCTGTAGCACTCCACTGTCTTCAGTTCCATGTACTGATCTTCTAGCCCTGTCCTCCCCTTGTCTCCCATTCCTGCAGACACATTCCTTGCATCTCAGTTATATATACACCTCTTTAATAGTAGAGCTATATTTGCCTTTTCCTTCATCAGCTGGGTGAATGAAAAGAGGATAAGCAACAAAGATGGTTCCCAGATTCTCCTTACAACYTTTACAGACGATTTTCCCTTTTTATCAGGGTTGGTGGGTGGGGTACATTTTACTCTTTAAGGGTACAGTTAGGTAGAAACTTTCAGGTGAGTGGTAATTTCACTGTCCATTCTAAAAGGTACATAAAAGAAAATGCATGCTGCCATTATTATATGGATTTTAAAGTATGCAATCATCATCAGTGTTCAGSACAACAGCTGAAAATATCTAAACAGGTTAGCATCATAAAAAGTCAAAATTACTGTGGAAGGAATGTTGGGAAGGTTGATTTAAATTCAGTTATGACTTTGTAAGGCAGCAGGGGGGCAAAACTTTATTTCCACCTTCGCTGATGTTAYACTGCATACTGCATAATGCAGATGGGAAAGCTTACCAGCTTGCAAGCCTGTTGAGGCACAAATATAGCCTAGAAACAATTGTCTTCAAAGGGTTACAAACCTTAGCAGAACTGTGAATAAAGTAAGGAAAGGGTGAGTTTGGTAGAGTTTGGTAAAGTAGACCTGCAAAGATAATTTGCTCTAAAGTTAAAAAAACTTTGAGTAAGTAATCTCCCTGATGTGTCCAGCTAACTAGCAATGAGAAAGCCACTGAATGTAAGTACCAATAAAGTGCTTCAAATCACATACTTTCCTTCCTGAGGTACATCTCCRACACCTATGCTGTCACTGGAGGGCAGGTAACTTCTGTCACCTTTAGTCTCTCTTTCATGTGTTGTGAAACAAGAATAGCAACATTCTTCTCTAAGGGACACAGGTAATTAGTAGTTTCAAAGTATAGTGATATCTGCTAATGGAATTTAGTATGGCAATACAAAGTGCTGCTATAATGGGAATCACATTGCAGTCTTCACTCTTAAGTGCGCTTTTGTATGTGTACTTAAGACAATTTTGAAAACTGGTCCATTGTGTCTACTAGTGAACTGCTGTTTATGATTCAAAAAAAAAACAAACTGGCCAAGCAAAATCTAACTAGGTTTAATTAGTCACAAAATGCAGTTATGAAACTGCACTCAAATATTTGATGCAACTTTGTCGCAGCTCCCAATCACTTAATTAAATTCCTGTTCCATTCCTTTCATTCCCTCTGCTCTTCCACAGAGCTTTGTATGTCACAGACACAATCACCAGTTTTTACAGTCATGTAGAATAATTGATTCTGTGGGAGTAAATATTTGCCATGTACTTTTATGAATCGCTATTTCAAGGAAGAGGTGTGTCAATTCTACAACAAAATTTGGTGCCTCATCTTGCCAACAACAATCACATTTGGGGAAGGGAGGGGAAAAAAATCTTGGCTGAAAAACCCAAATGAATCCAAACTGTAAAAGTTACATGTGCAACCCACAACATAAATATATCCTGAGGAGTAATAAAGTGTTTTGTTCAAAGTTATTTATTCTAAAAATGCTTTAACCTAAATAAAGTWAATGATCACTGTGCAATTTAGATACAAGGGCATCTTCATAATTAATTTCTAAAATGCAGATGTAATTAAAAGTTTATGTGTTTTTCTCGTATTGGGAASAGTGCTCTCTATTTAGAGGCTAGCAGGAAACAGTTACTGAAATTTTCAGGTCATAGCTATTTAACCACCTGAAACCCCTGCACAGGTGAGCCTCGTAATAATAAAAAATCTTCAGCTGAATTTATGACTGAATTAAAGCCAACATTGTGATTGGAATGATTTATGCCCACACATCACCTGAGCTAATATATAGTTAAGAGCTGTGGACAAGTACTATACTTTACACTTATCACTGACTTAGACTGCTTATGACTGAAGATATAMCAGTCATTTTGTACAGCAAGTAGATGATTCAGTCCAACCCAGTTCATCAGCTCTTCACCAAAACACCCAAATATTTCAGTTTCTGGGATGCAGTCCACTGCATATTGCCGGGTCCACTTCATCCATGTTTCTTCTGAAGATTCAAAATATTTCTGAGACATTCTTCTTAAGATTCAAAATATTTCTGAGACATTATCAAGTTCATCACACAAATTGTCCCTGAGCCCATTGAAGTAAATAGAAGAAAAAACGTGATAAAACAGTACTGGCATACCCCTGTTTGCAAATAATTGTTTCTGTAGACAAGAGATATCTATGTTCATTCAAGATTGCTTAGTTTTGTAGAAAGATTATTCAATAATCTCCTGATGAATTTACCTGACCCATTAAAAAAGACATATAGGAAACATTTGTATCCCTGATTTTGTGTTGTTGTTCAACAGGAAACAAAATATTAGCATTTCTAAATAGCTCTATTTAAAAGCTGCATCAAAACCTTCATTTTNTGATTAAAAAACTCCAACCAACTATGGAAACAACAACAAAATTTGTCTTCTTCTGGACACATATTTCTTCACCACTTTATTCTAAAGGTTTGGTTTCAGTTCTTTTATTGCTTCACTCTGGCAATTTGGAAATWATTTAATCTTTAAATAATTTATTTTGATTGTACACAATTTATAGTCGGCTTTTGAGTGAAAATGATGGCAAATATTCCAAACAGAATAACAGAAGATTATAGTTAGTGCCTTTTAATATTGCAAGCCTCCTGTTTCCTTCAGATGTTTGTAGATGTTCTTCAAATCATATAGAATTTTATGAAGTTCTAAACGAAGGAAATACAGCTTTGAAGARTTGACTTTTCCAAAGGATATTGAATGCAATCACCWCCTGATGYAGTATTTTCACCTTCAGAGKGACTGTAAACACGATCTAGCTTGACAGAAGGACAGGCTCACTTCAGTCTACAACAATTGTCCAGTTTTGAGGCCMCACCTTAGCTGTTAGGCTCTTACCATAAATTTTTACTCCCATATAAAGCAACCAATAAAAATCACAGAATATTCCCACTAAATTTCATAGCGTTCTACATCTAATATGTGACATGTATTGATTTAGTGTGTAAAATTAATCTCTGATAAAGTAAAAAAAAAAAGAAGTTCAAATGTACATATGGCAAAAAAATTCAATTTGGAAATATTCTGTTCCGTTTGGTCTAGGAATGGAATTTCAGTTTCAGTGTTTTGCTTGTTGTATAACAGCTTTTGTAGCATATGATCATTCATGGTCCAGGAGCCAGTTTCTGGAACAGAATTAAAGTTCAGATCAGCAAAAACATAACATTTAACATGGGGACATTTAGGGACATGTTRGAGAAGTGGGCTCTGTAGTATTCAGTTAGTGGTTGGACTTAGAGGTCTTAAGGGTCTTGATCAACCAAAATGATTCTAAGAGTCTACATCTCAATGTTTCTAACACATCAATACTATCTCAGTGCATGTCTATATATATGAAATATATATAGATGATTTCTAGGAATGTCTTACTGAAAGTTAGAAAGGGTTTAAATTGTTGGGTTTTTTTAACTTTTTGGTAAAGTGCATTTATTTCCTCAACAAATTATATTCAATTTCTCCTGGAATATTATGCAAAAGGAAGAAATATTATAAGTTTACCTAATGCAGAGTTTTTTTCAGAAGCATTCCAAAATTCAGAGATTATTTAAATAAGAGTTGTATGGCGYTAGGGTGGGGTAACATGTGAATGGGATTAGTTTTCATTAAGTCTCACTTGCTTATGCTTGATTMAACAATATTTACTACTAAAAAATTCCACCTTAACTAGCTCAGGAAACTTTGAAAAATCCTAGCCTCTCTCTGTGCCCTTMCTTTGTAATTTATCAATCACTCTCCCAGCTGTTTTCCCTTCTAGATAATCCTGCTTTCATTAAGGATCTCAGCTGCAAGCATCCAGATTTGTATTAACAAAAACCAGTAAAGCAATTGCATCCTATTTTGCCAAGCCCTCMAGTCCACAGAGCCACCCTGGTTTAGAGCCAGATGAGGAAATTCAATGCACCAAGTACAGTCAYTCACACTGCCTAAGACTTCTTGTATAAAAGGAGATATGATAAAAGGGCCAGACAACTACGTGAACTGGAATGCACAGTTCATTTCCAAAGGAGATTGCACAGCTCACAGTGAAAAATAAAACCCACTAGTGTATATATGAAGGCAGTACTTTRTAACACCACCAATACCTATAAAAATTCCATATTTGAAGTGAATCCATTTCCCAACTCCAATACTGTGAATACTAATTGCATTAAAAACCTAGCTTTTGAAGCAACGTTGGGAACAGTGTTAAAGTTCCAAGGACAKTAGCCAAAAATAAGGAGTTTTAATTCTAAAATCAAAAATTTTTAAAAAGTTACCCAATTCTCATTTATATAATACCTGCAGAGTTAAAACTTAAATTTGAAAAAGAATAAAGTAATCYCAGGTGAGTGCATTCTACACTATTCCTTCTTCAAAATGTCCCSTTTAAAACTTAACATAATGCTTTGAATGCCTCCTCACTTGGGCTTAACTTGAAGATCCTGAGCAGCACCAGGTGACTGTCCATCTAAAACCTGCCAACAAAAGCAGGACTGAAATAAAGAATAAAAACTATTCTGTTCAATTTAGTTTGAAAGACTAAAAATAAAACACATTCCTCTCAATACCATATGCAAACTTGAGAATATAACAGAAATCTGAGAGGAATTCCATACATAAATTATATTCTGAACTTCCCTGGTAGGAACAGCCATGACAGCCCACATGTAATACTCAAAATTGAGCATTATAAATGAAAGGGAATTATTTGTAAAGCAGATCTTAGTTTAAAAAAATCTACTTTTTATTTCTTAAATTTAATATTTTGCTGATCATCACACAAAAGCTTCTGAATTCAGAATTGCAAACAAGCTCAAAATTCACTTGTCTAGAAATTCAGTGTGAACAAATTGTTGAGCATGCTCTAACAAAATAGTTACATGGCTTTTAGCAGATAAGTGCAAATGTCTCCTGATTAGCTTTCTGAGCACTGTGCTACTCTAAAGAATATGCATATTATTTCAGCTTATTTTATTTTATTTTATTTTATTTTATTTTATTTTATTTTATTTTATTTTATTTTATTTTATTTTATTTTATTTTTTCTGAAAATCAACTCTTTCAAGTCAAATCTGATTTTACTCTTTCCCTTTGGTTGAGCATTACTCTTATAGAGAAGGGCAAACATGGCACCTGATTTTTGAAGTGCTACATACATTTACAGTTTTTTACAGTTGTTCCCAGGTTTTCTACTAATAAAGAGAAATATCTAGTAATAAGATTAAAATATCCCCTGAAAAAAAACATTTTGGAAACAGACAGAAGGAGTTCACATATATTTATATCCTGAAATATCTGCAAGCCATAATAAACTGCAGATCACCACAATGCCCCTRAAGACTGCATAGTTGATGAGGACATTATGCTTTCAAACAATTTTCCCTCACTTTGCACACTGAAACTGACRAAATTCTGGAATTATTCAGTATGTGTAGAGATAAAACTTCTGGGCATTACCTATATTTTAGTAAATTTAAGTTTTAAATCTATTTTCTTGGTAAAAAGACTATATKATATAAAGGTTAGTGTAATTACAGTTGCACTGCGGTATTTTGTACATCACTAAGGAAGAMGAATTATTGTTACAGCACACATACYRCATGCTCAAATTTTATTTTCTTGCTATCTAATTAAATATTAGTCTATTTGACAGTAATTTAAAAACTAATATCAAAGTCTGTGGACTTTACAGAATTGACAAATGTTGGTGTTAGATCAGAAATGCTGGTTTCAGGGAAAAAATCAAGCAAAAGAAAAAAAACTGCCAAAAAAGCACCCAAACAAATCACACAAAACCTCTTCCAAGCCTCTGAAATCAAGCATAAATATGACATAAATTTACAGCCAGCAATAAACTTCGTTGTATACAATGACCTTGGAAAATTAAAAATACTACACCAACAGAGTATAGGTAAATGTCAAAGTTTTTCCAATAATTTCATTGCAAAGAAAACTTTTCTCTTGAGACAAATTTTCCTCTACAAAGTCCTTTCAGTAGAGAAAATTCATAGGATAGCAAGTATTTGTTTATGGGCAAATAATTCTTACGAGAAGGTCTTTGAAACTATGTTTCTACCCTAAGAAGGCTAAAAGAACAAATGAACTGGGAATTGCAATAGAAAGCAGCAAGTGAGATGAAAGAAGCACACACATCTATGTTTACTGTTAGCAAATCACATATATGGGCTAGACTAACCCATTTGAAGATTTATTTTTCTTTTGTGAGAATATTGCTTTGCAGTGAACTTCTAATATTTTGTTTTACAACTTGATATTTTGAAAGTGTGGTGAGTTACACTCTAGTCTCACTGAATCAYGTTATTGCCTGAGACCAATAAAACYCAACCCAAATCCCGTTAGATTTTAATAGATATCATGTATTACTGAAAGTGCAGCTGAAATGTGTACTGCATTTTATGACAGGAATAACTGAAGGATGCTTGCTGATCCCAGTGTCCTTTGGTCAGTTTTCTACTACGTATTTCAAACACTTGAATATTGAATGCCTTACCAAAACCCACTTCTTTTYATATCAGAATTTTTTGCTTAGGTAATTCCTTTACACCTTAGATTACTGCTGAAAGTATTCATCACTGTTTATTGAGTGATCATKAACACTTACATGGATACATAAGATTTTTTCATGACTATAAACCTTATTATCAAAATCCCTGCAGGWATTAATGTCTTTGGCTGGATGGTCACTACAAATGGTGGTACAATTAAGTAGATGCCATCGGTGTAACTTAATTGCTGATATGTCTACACTCCCATCTACAATTTTCCTGAATGCAATACACCTTAATGAGTCTCTCATTAGTCCTTGATTGCTTGTCCATTTTCTTGTACAAGTCTCTAGAAATTCYGTTTCCTTGCCCTGATAACAAAAATATGACTTACAATGATAGATTGTTGCAGCAATTAAGCATTTTAGCATTTAGTGTCCTACATTTCCAAAACTAKGTTTCAGACTTCATGTATCAGTGGAATGTAACAAATTTTCTGCCCTGAATAACACAAAATAAGASAATGCATTGTTAAATTATGAACCATGAAATAATAATACAGCCACAGTTTTAATATTTGCCTGCTAACTGAYTTCAGCTTACTTATCTACCCTCATTTTCTACATAGGCAAAAGATTGTACCTCATTTGTTTTATGCCATTCAGATTAGAATAGGGAGCTTGTTCTGAATCTAGTRTAAGAAAATTGTAAAAAATCCTACTGTCTGTTCCCCAAGGACATGCCCACCCTCTGSGATATGATATAGATAGTTCACAGAAGTCTAAAGAGAACATAACAAACAGAATATAATGTTTYCCTGATAGATTCATTGGATCTRTTTAACTGTAATTTAATCCATATCTCATGAGGGATTAAGTAAATTATAAAGAACAGGGGCAGCAGCCTCTATTACAGATGAAACTTATTTTTTAAATGCTGCCTTATGCACTGTTTGGTATATTCAGCTGTAAAAACACATCCTCAGAAAGTTTAAAATCCATTTAACTTCGAAATACTCTGTTTTACATTACTTTCTTGACATAATAGCAGCTCAGCTTTTCAGCTGGAGTGTGCTATATATCCTTTTATGACAGCACTAAAAGGTTGTTCTGTTGTTTCCCCAGTAAGTGCTGCATTCAACAGGGGTCCAAAAATACAGTAATGATCTGAAACGTTTTATGTGCTGGTATGCTTTGGTCAGGACAAGGACTGCATTTTGTATGGACTGGGTCAGCTTCAGAAGAGTAGAAGTTTGGACATAGAAAGTTAAAAGTGTTCGCATTATGATTTCACTTGTTTTGTGGTATTTTTATAGGACTGGGGAAAGTGAGTGGAGAGAAGCCACTCAAGAGTGCTGGTTATACGAGTAGGGGATGAAATAAACAAAAACAATTAAGAAGCCTGGCAGAATGACCTGATATATGCCTCACTATGATCATTCATTTGTGAGACAGYGAAAAAAATGCTAGTTAAATTCAGTCAGTACACACCAAAAAATATCTGGGAGAAGTTAATGAAAGYGTATATCCAAAATAATGGCTTTTGTAAGGTATAAAATAACACAGGGAGAATTTTAGCAAGTAAACTCAGAGTTAAGTGATGGCAGACCAAATGTATGACAATTTTATTGTATTCCCAACTGAATATTGTAGTCCCCACTACTAAACAAAACACAGAAGAATAAAAAGGTAGCAGATGTAATCAAAGGAAGTAAAGAACTTTTGAAAAASGAGAGATTCTTTGATATAGTCCTCATACAAAAATTCCCATAGAGGATTCTRCTACTATTCACCTTGAAAAATATGAAATAGAAGGGTGATGTGAAAAAATGTATTTCATTTCTGTGTAGAAAGGAGGGATAATAAGGGAATAATTATTGACTATAATTTGCTACTCAAGAAATGAAGGTRTTCAATAAAGATACGACACAATGTATCAGTACAGCACCAAACCAGWGGAAGGRTCTTTACCATACTTGTAATGGTAAAGGTAATGAAAGTGTGGACTTTTTTGCTTGTGKTCATGCAAGGATTAAACAGATGTAGGTGCCACAGCAGTCATTTAATATGATAGCCTAGATGAAACTGATGGTTTACAAAGTCCTCACATTGCTAATACCTGACATAGTGTGCCACTCTATAGCTATTTCATTTCTTGTACCTTTTAACCTAAGTGTCTTTCATTTGCAACAGYGAAAGATAGGTTTGTCTCATAAAATGTAATTGAGAACTGCTGAGGATTCACCATTTTTCTGTTCAGTACCATTTGACCCTATACAGAACAAAGGAATCTGAACTAGGAAGATAAGAGAATTGGATTAAAGCCTTAGACAAAACTGTCTGCTCAAATAACCTAGAAAATGCAAGAGATGAGTTATTAATCTAAGCTAAATGAGGATTTCAGGGTTTTTACACTGGTAAGATTGCTGGGGAAAAAAAAATACATGGTTTCAGGTGTTTCAGATACCCTAAAAGAGACACCTCCTACTGTGACCCAGTCATCTGCAAATGGAACAGAATAACTGCTGCTTCACTGTGCTTTGTGAGACTCTATACTCTTTTTAAGTTTCTTCAAAAGAATTTAGGAAGGTCTAATTTAAAAAAAAAAAATCAAAAGCAAACAACTGAGTAGCAAATAAGAAAATGACAATAGACCTCTCAGACTGCTTACAGAAACTCTCTTAAATCTGGTTTTCTTCTGCCTTATCTTCCATTTCTTCTGTGCAGTGAAGAAAAAAAAAAAAAAAAAAAAAAAAAAAAGAAAAAAAAAGAAAAATACCAAGACACATTGCACTCAGGACAAAAAATGAAGACATAATGGCTCTGTGGTTTGTAATATTTTTGCTTGCAGATATTGCTCTATTTCCTGTTGACACTGCATTTTAAATGCTCTAATGATGCAATTGTTCTTGAAAACTGCAGAAAAACAGACACCATGAACAGCTAATTGGTGCCTGTGATGAAGCTAGAAACACATCTTGAACTTTTCTGTTGTTGTTGTTAAAAAGTGAGTGAGAGGGATTTGTTGCTATTAGGCCACATGAAATGCTCAGTAGCTGGCAAGATTTCATTCCTGTTAACTTAATTAATGTCTGTAATATACCTGTCACTCATCAAGCATACTGTGTAGTTATTGCACTGTAGATACTGTTATGTATCATTCAATTTTGTATGCCCTGTGGGCAACCCAGTTGAGGGATTCTGCACAATTTTCTGTCAAGTTTGCTCTCAGGTTCATTGCCACTCAAAATGTATCATAACAAAATAGAGTTCTGTTATCAAAGTCCTTTTCCTCTCTGCCAGTTTTGTATTTTCCTGGCTGCTTGGTTCCTCATGAAAATGGGTATATAATCACCTTTTGCAGCTGTGCCGCCTGTTAGATTCTTGCCACCTTTCCAAGGTTTCTTTGATAAATGTAATGAAAATAGTTCCATTTGCATTATCACTGTGCTACTATCATCCCAGTCATCTACTGTGCACTCCAGAATTATACATAACCAAACCCTTTCGTCCTTCCCCTTCTCTTATGAGTTTTACTAAAAATAAATACATGTAGTCAGTTAACAGTGAGCTCTTTTCAGCTAAGAGTCTGTGCAATCAAATACACTTCACACCCATCTGCCCYATAGTTTTATTATGTTTCATATAATTTCTTCTGTCTTTAGCCAATCTTTCCTCTTCCCTACTATACTCCTTTTCCATTCTCCCTACCTCTCATAAGTTTCCAGTGCATAAAAGGAGGGGAGGATTTCYATTCCTATGAGTTTCCTAGTTCGATATTTGCTTTTTGTACTGTTACAGCCCACTTCAAAATTATGGCCTGATATTTTAGCTAAGAACTAGAATTTTGACATTTTACTTTAGGAATTACTGATATAACTCAGAAGTTTAAATTTCCATTAGGAGACTACAAAGAGATGAAACTGTACAAATGTCAAACAGCTACCCTGTCTTAGCTTTTTATCATATAAAGCATGAGTACATATATCATGTAATGACCTTATTAAATTTGGTTCTAGACAGATATAATTTTTTGTGTTTCTAATAAATTTTAAGAATTATTTGAAAATTCTAATTAGTATTTGCATTAAAAATGAATATTTTTATATCACAAGTTATTTAATTAACCATACATCTGCATGAGAATGCATAAGATTGCTTTAAATATATATCTTAAATTATATTTTTTAAAAAGTACAATCAGAAGGATTTAGTTTTGAAGTACTTTAAAAAAATCCAACAGACTTTGTTATTGTATATCTTGATGTCAAAATGGCCACATAACACCAAATGATTCTATTTAGCGTCTTCAAAATTTCCCAAATGAGGCCAGGATTCTTTTTCCTGTAGCATTATGACTTTGTAGAATGCTCAGGAATGCACCCCAGGGAAGAAARATGTTAGATACAATGTCTGCTACTTTGATGGTTGCCCTGACCTATCAAGAAAAAAGTAGTCTTCCACATCTTTATTTTATGACTTTTTTATGGACTTAATAAAGAACAAGTATTCTGTCCTGGGGAGATATTTAATGGCCTATTTCACTTCAAGAGATGTACCTGATGCCTCCTTGGGATGAAGAAGATTCGGAGAGATAAAAGACCAAAAAAAAAAAAATAGCATTAAATGGAACCTGGAGTTATTCTTGGGAACAATGGAAAGGTTTCGTGACAACTTTTTTGAAGGTAAGTGATAGAAAGGGCTGTACATATGAAAGTCGCACCCAGGGAGGGAAATTAGGGTGACATTCCTCCATTTTGAAGCTGCCTAAAGAGGTCAATAACATTGTTTTATCACTCAAGAATGGCTGCTTTGCCTAGTTTTAAAAAAAGTGCTTTCAAATACCTTCTGATCTTTCAAGTAAAGTGTTACAGAAGGATCTGCCTTTTCCTCAGAGGTTTTATGCAAATCTTTCACTTTCCGACAAGTGCAAACACAGGAAAAGTGAGTGTGAGAAAGCCCAACTCTAAATATGACCTGTTAAAAAAAAAATTACAGATTCTAGCTAACCAGTTTTTTTGTCTTAGGGAGAATTTTTAAGGAATCATGATTTGTGGATTTCAGGTAGAAAAAGTATTGGTACTTTCAAAAGCAAGCAAAATTAAATTTCCTGTACATAATAACAATAAAAAATAAAAATAAAAAAATTTAAAAAATAACTCGATTAAGGTATTAGGAAAGTAAATATAGCATACCAATATTGAGATAATTTGGACCTTTCATTGTTYCAGTTTATTCAGAGGAGTTTTAATAAGTTTAATTATGTTTTAATAAGTAGGTTATTTTTAGATGAGCGTTCATAATACTAGAAACAGTATTTGYTTCTAACAACAGATTTTTCCTTTTGAACATTGCCATCTATTACAAGAAGGAAAAWTTCTGGATATAATATAAGTCCCCTTATGCCAGATAAATATATATAGCTAGCTGCTCACATACACAAACACTTCTATGGACATGTAAGGAAGTATCTATATGTACATAAATACAAATAATTCACAAAAAGAAACTATCTATAGCTACATAAAAAATAAAAAAATCCGTCTCATAAATACCTTGAATTGTTAGCAACATTTAAACAGTCACAATTCAAACTTAAATAAATGAGTATTTTACATGGCCAGACATTCTGATGGTAAGTTTGCCAACAGCACAAATACTGACTAACCTTCACTGTGAATACCTACCTTTTTATCTACAGAAGGTACACAAACTTCTCATTTTTGATGTAGGCAAGAGRTGTAGGGCAGCACAGGAACATAATTCCAACTGTTATAATTATCTTTTATATTAAAATCTCATGCAGTCCACTAGAACAATATAATAGTGCCACAGAGGCRAACACTGAACATCATACACCATTATCTCATTGAACATCACATATCTGTTCATCCTTGTGTTTAGAAAAGTATTTCATTTGAATGCTACCAAGTTTATGGACTACTTTGCACAGAAAAGTGAAATTTCACATAACCTATAGAGATACAACTGTCCAACCTGTCATTCAAAACAGGTATTTATTTTGCAAGACGACTAAAATAGTGAAATATGCAACACACAGCAGTAAAAAAATGTTTCATTATTTGCCTTCAACTTTTATGATGTTTAAATATGAAATTTCAAATACTAATTGTGGACCACAATTTCAAAGATCATCTCGTTTCCAAACCYCTGCCACTGGCAGGGACATCTCCCACCACAACAGGTTACTCAGAGCCCTCTCCAGCCTGTGGTCATGTGTGAAATATCTCCACAGGGAGGGATGGGGCATCTATAGCTTCTCTGGTCAACCTCTTCCAGCCTAAACATCTTCACAGCAAAGAATTTCCTCCTAGTATCTACTCTAAACCTACTTTCCTTCAGTTTGAATCCATTCATGTCCTCTCTGGTCACTACATGCCCTTGTAAAAAGTCCCTCCCTATCTTACCTAGGTTCCGTTCAGGTACTGGAAGTCTGCAATTAAGTCACCCTGAAACCTCTTTCCCATGCTTAACAGTCTCAATTCTCTCAGCCTTTTTTCCTAGGAGAGGCGCTTCATCTTTCTAATCATCCTCTGCTGAACTTGTTCCAACACATACAACATGACTATTATTTCTGCTTGGAGCCCCCAAGCTGGACACAGCCCTGCAGGTGGGGGTCTCATCAGAGCAGAGCAGAGGGGCAGAACCCCCTCCCTGACCCTGCTGCCCACAGGGCWCTGGATGCAGCCCAGAACACATTTGGCTTTCTGGGCTGGGAGTGCCCATGGCTGGGTCATGTCCAGCCTCTGTCCTGACTCCCAGCACCCCCAAGTCCTTCTCAGCAGGGCTGCTCTGATCTGTTCATCCCCAGCCTGTGCTGTGCTGGGGGTTACCCTGAACCAGCTGCAGCACCTTGCACTTGGTCTTGTTAAACCTCATGAAATTCCCATGGACTCACTTCTCAACCTTTCCCAGGTCCCTCTGGATGGCATCCCATTCTTCAGGTGTGACAACTGCACCACTGATYGGTGTCATCTGCAAATTTGCTGAGGGTGAACACAACCCCTTCAATCTGTGTCTTTAAAAAAAATATGTTGATATTACACTTGCAATTCAAGAATTATGTGTTCAGAAAATGTCCCTTTCAGTCCTATTTCTTCTAAAACAAAAATAAARAGCCCCACCACTACTTCTTCTAAAAAATAAAAGACAAACAGAATAATCAAGTTCTACGACCAATCTCGGAATACAAGTCATTCTGAGGATCATGCACTTTGGCAGATCTAAATCATACTCATCTGTGGTGGTAGCCACATTAAGTCAAATCAAGAAAGGGTGGAAAATTTAATGCAATGGCAAACTGTAGAACACTGAGGGAAAACACCTTCAAAACCAAGTAGGTTCTCTAAGAGACAACTTCTGTRTAAGGTAGAGCTTAAAAACTAAGTTACAACATTTGGTGTCCATTTTTATTATACTTAAGTACCACTCCCAAACTGTTCTGATGTCTTTCCCTACATCAGTTGGCCTTTCAAAAGGCTTTCCACAGGAATGGTGAATATTATGTAAGATGTGAGGAACTAGTTCTGCCAARCAAAAAAATCTGCTGATATATATGAGTTAGAGAAAGTGAGCACATTACATTTAAATCTAGCTTACACTTCTGCTGTAGAACTGCAAACAATGTCAACAGAGCTGAACATACAAATTAACYACACCATATTTCCTTATATTCACTAGTTATTAAGTGCTATTAAGTGCTATTAACTACTGCACGATGCCTAGCCTTTCAAATGTCTGAAACTATGTTCATGACTAGCTTCTTGTATGCTTTACTGATTGGAAATTTTAACAAAGCAAAAACTTAAGAAAAACTCCTTGGAGCACAGGCTTTGTCTATAAATGCTGTGCATGATCAAGTATCAGTTTCATTTTCCCCTCTCCCTTCCAAGGATGAAAGAAGAATTGAAGGCACAAAGAGGCAAAGATCATGGGTTGAGGTAAACCCTTTCTCCTGGAAACAGTAAAGAGATAAGAAAATGAACTGTAACAGCAAGGATGCTAATGACAGGGGCARAAAARAAGAAAACAATTCACACAGAAACCCCTCAACAATGACAATACCAGACAGCTCCCTTAGCTGAACTTACCCAGCCACAGGAAGAAAGTTCCTATTTCTGCCCCAAGGAATGAGGATTACCTCAGACATATCCCATCCTGACTACTGGATAAATTAACCCTGTCTTGCCTGGAACCAGGACAACATCTTAAGTAATTTTTTTCCTGTTTTTCCCCTTAAAAAGTTGCATGTGCTGTTTTTCACTCTAATCATTATGACACATTGTACTGTAAAAAATAATCTAGGAAAAAAAAAGAATAAGTGGTGTTTGACCGTAATTTCATTTGTGTTTCCTGGTGTGCTTTTTTGTAAAAATAAATTGGTTTCCTTACACTCATGATAAAACGTGTTCTTTTCTTGATGGTCACCATATAATCAGAAATCTATTGCATAGCACATGGTCTTTAAAAATGGGGTTGTAATGAAACAGTTAATATCAGACTGAACTGACAGACAAAGGGAGGGTGAATTCCCTTTACAGCATGCTTCAAACAGTCTTCTTTTCCAAACTAAAAAATTACAAAGAAATCTGCACCACCTCAGAATGAACATGACTTGGAACCTATCACAAAAATTCACTAATTTTCTGYCAAAATTCATCACTTTTACAGGAGYGTAATTTTTTCTTAARTAAAATRATCATAAATAGACCACTGATATTCATATTTTTCACTTGTTAAAAACCTTTTAAAAATATGATAAAATATTTTGCCTATTATTAAATAAATAATATATTGAAATATACAAATGTAACAGCTAATAAGTGATGGAAGCCTTCACGTAGTCTAAGCAGATTACAATCTTTCTATCCCTTACATTCTGGATCAAAAATGAGCTGATGTTCAATTCATATTCAGCCCACTCTAACATGTTGGGGTTTTTAACAGTATTCTCATTATTTTAACATTGTTGATTCTGTAGCAAAACAMTTGTGAACAAAGACCTTGTTCCACAAAAGGCTAGATACTATTCTGAAATWTCAGAATAATTTTCAATATAATAGTGGGTGACACAATTCACTAACTACAGCAAGCAAAAGTAGGACAGAAAATTGCACCAAATAGAGAATCTAGGGGATCATTTTGAAAAAGCAGAAAAAGCCTTAAAATCATCTTTTAAAAAATGTCTGCTAAAAYCATAATAATTTAAAACAATCAATGTAAAGCAAAAGTAAAGACAATAATATAAATTTCTAATCCTACTTCCTTGTCARTGCAGAAATTGTACTTAAAAGTAAGTAAAATCCATGATTAAAATGTGAACAGACTCATTATATCTAAAGTCCGTTTACAGTGSTGTTATATAAACTTCTCTGAAAAAAATCTCCATCAAGATCTACAGATAAACACTGTAGATYCCATTCATGGACAACAAAAGGCATTGCTAGACACACACTCTAGGTGTACACCATCACTGGTGCACAAATTTTTTATTCTAAAATCAGTACTMGCTTTTTACTAGCTCTGATGTATTAGAATTACACTGCTGGAGATTTCTTTAGACTTCTCTCCACCATGAAGAGGAAACAATTGTGAAAGGTTTGATACAAGGTCTTATATGTTTTTCTTCCTTTTCCTTAAATAATTATTTATTATYCTATTTGCACTTTCCATGCACATAGAGATTTCAGGGGATTAAGAAAGAACTCATTTTTAGACATGGTTCAATCTATCCTATGAATTTCATTATGTTTATTTTTCTGTAAAGCATAAAGACTTCCCTAATACATATGGCACTTGCTTCTTTAATGAAGCCCTATCTTTACCATGTATTTTTCTTCCAAAAGGTTGGCATTTCGTTGGAAAGAATTAAATTGCTCCTACTAACAAACAAAAGTTTCTTGCTGAGTCCAGGCAGATGACACCTTGTCATCCTGATTTGTCTGGTGGATCTAAATTAACCCTTTCAATAAATATTTTCTGATGGGTATTTTCATCAGTTTTATATGAACATTTCATGAACACTTTTGGAATTTTTACACTTGCATATGAATGCCTTGCACTWTTTAGTCATGGAACAGAGCATCATGTAATTTGCATGACTAATCAAAACCCTATGAATATTCATGACTAATTAATGTACTTTTAAAAACTTTTATTGTCTTCTCATATATAATCCAACAGGCAAGGCGACTCATCACATATCTGATCCAAAGCTAAGTGGTTAACACATTTTGAATAAATAACTTTAAAAGAAGTTTGCTCAGCCTATGTAAACAGTAGCACTCCGTTGTGGACTCAAAGATCTTGTACTCTATTATATGCACTGTGAAATAAATTTATGTGAAGTGATTGTTATGTCTTGTCCTACTCACTMCAGACTATTTCACTTTTGCTATGAGCATCTGAATACCACTGAAGGTAAGAAACTATATGGGTTATCAGCTGGTATACACAGTTCTTTGTTAACACATCCAAAATGAAAATTCCAGCAGTTTTTTGTCCTCTAGTTATGTATACCTCTACCATTCTAAAACAAAAAGCCCAAATTACGATTTGTCTAGCTCACGTAGAGTACTAAAGCTGGGAAAAKTTCAATCTGCCTGTTCAAGTGAATGTTTTCTTTTTCTTAAACTAATCTACAAGCCACCATGGGGCTCCCCAGCAAACCTAGAAATATTTATTTTGCAAAAGCATTTTGATAATTTATCAAAACCCAATCCACTTCCTCTGCTGTGATTAACTTCAACTTTCTGGTTCTCATATGCTGTAAAGTATTAACTACAGATTATGTAAAAAGGGACTAAACATGTACAGTTCATACGTATAGATTACGAGCACCTCAGAACTGGTAAATTGGTTTTAATGTTTTTGTATATTTCTACAATACCATCTAACTTAAAATATAACTGTAGTCTCAAGAAAAAAATCTGCAATTATTATGCCTATTTCCTTAGTAGTGAATTGGTAGTATTAAGTTATAAAAGGAAAYAAAAGGCATATCAAGATTAGTTAGGTATTGGCAATTGCAATATCAGCTTGACTATGGCTTTTACCAGAATTTAAATAGAAAATATTAAATGAGTTAAAGTACAGTTTGCAGAAGGTACTAAGATATGTACCTTTGACCCTGAAACAGACAAAACTTACAGTCATATAAAATGGCCATTCAAGATCTTACATTTACACATTTCAAAAGAGGACATTCAACTAGGCATACTTTTATATAAATTGCACAGAGCCACAAAAAGTGTCAGAAATTATTATCTCTCATAACCTGAGAAGATGTTGAAACTGAAAAATTATCTGTTTGTCTGCTTTATTAACCAAGTTACCTTTAGAATCACAGAATTTTGGAATAGTTTGGGTTGGAGAAGGCCCTAAAAATCATCTTTTTCCAACTCCCTCCACCCCAGACAGCTATGCCATTCACTAGACCCAGCTGCTGAAAGCCCCATCTCTCCCAGCCTTAAACCTTTTTTAAGAAYGCAGGAACCACAATTTCTCTGGGCAACTTGTTCCTCTGCCTCAYGACCCTTACAGTAAGGATTTTATTTGTAATATCTTATCTAAAGGTATCACCTTTTAGTTTAAAACCATTAACTCTTGTCCTACCACTGCAGTTCCTTGCAAAATATGTCTCTCTTTAACCTCCTTGCAGGCTCGTTCTAGGCACAAATCTCCAGGGAAACTTCTCTTTCCCAGTCAAAACTCCAATTTCTGTGAAACTTTTCACACAGCAGAAGTGTTTCAACCCTTGGATCATCTTCACAGCCCATCCTCTTTACCTCTAAGAGGTCAACACCTTTTTTTTACTGGGGGCCCCAGAGTTAGACTTTGTACTCCAGGTGGGGCCTCATGAGAGCAGAGCAGAAGAGCAGAATCRCTTCCCTCATCCTGCTGGCCATGCTGCTTTTGATGCTGCTCAGGATAGATTTGGCATTTTGGGCAGCAAGGGCACATTGCTGGGTCATGTTGAATTTCTCATCAACCAACAGAAGTGAGTTTTTCTCCCCAGGGCTGCTCTCGATACATTYTCAGCCCAACCTTTATTTTAACTTCAGGTTGCCCCTAATCCAGGTGGAGGACTTAGCACTTGGCCCTGCTGCACTTCCTGAAGTTCACACAGGCCCASTTCTCACACCTGTCAAGGTCYCTCTGGATGGCATCCCTGCTTTCCAGTGTGCTGGCTGTACCACGCAGCTTTAAGTCATCCRCAAACTTGTTGCAGGTAAACTCAACCCCAACATCCATGCCAACAACAAAGACACCAAATTTTCTTCCAGAAGGAATAACTATCTGGTGTCAAAGATATTTCCAGACCCTCTGGTTTATARTTTAAAATACCTGGGCATGTTGTATGTAGAGTAATTAAAGGTTTTTAAATGGAAATTAACTGTGTATCTTATTTGCATAAATGCTGCTGTGAAGGAATTTCATTGTACACAAGGGACAGGCACACTGTTATTTCATCAAAAACCACGTGTGCTTTTTTACACAGGGATAAGGCTTATAATGTTAGTACTGTTATCATGCCCCAGACTGTGATACAGCTGAGATCAACTCAGTTTAGGGTAGCTCTGCAAATTCAACAATGCCATATGTGTAATATAACTGGTATGTGCTAATAGCAGGTCAGAGAATGGGTATCAAAATGGAAGTCCTGATTCCTTTCTCTGAATTTCTCCCCTCATCTTTAAAATATTTAAAAACAGAGAAGTATTTCAACTTCTTTCTTATAGTTCAATTCTCARTTTGGCCACAGAACAGTCTTTCCCTTCATTTTGCCCCAGCTGAGTGCTCAAAAGAATCAGCACAARGTCTCTGGCATTGCTCTGCCATCCTAAAGCTGCTAAAGTCCTGAACACAAAATAAAATAGAATTTCACTTTTCTCACTCAGAAAGTTTATGATTCTTGTCTAATTTTTGAATATGCTACTTGGRACAACTGAATATATTTTCAAATGCCACAAGTTTTCAGCTTACCAGTGGCATCAGTGGAAATATATACAATTAAGATYAGCTAATTCAAATTCAACTGATCTTTGTTCAGTTGCAAAATATTTATTTGCTAACAGACTTATCTGGTGGTTAGTTCCATTGCTCATGAAACAAATAMGAATCACACTAGAAATTTTCAGCATTTTGAAAAAAAAGCTGTTGAATGTAAAAAAGAACAGTTTTGATCACCATACTTACTTATTCAGTATCCTTGATTTTATCCATCTAGATTTTTACTGTCTTTCAAAAACAGGCTTTAGTGTACACTTTCCAACACAAATCCAGGTTTAGATATCTCAGAGAATATTAGACATTCTCTACACACATTTATATACATGTATATTTATACTTCTATTTGTGTTCGTAGGATTAGAAAGCCAATTAAAAACTTGGTGAATAAACAGCCTGTCAGTCATAATTAGGAACTACTAATTTTTTTCAAAACCAAATGACTAACTCATGAAAAAAACAAAGACTTGTTTTAGGAAAACAAGATCTGCAGCATGGTTCTCGTAAGTCTAGGTCATTAGCACTGAAATAATAATGTAATTTCTATTCATCCTAATCTTGCTGAAATCTTGAATTATGTTTACTAGACTAAAAAAAAAACAACATCAAACCAAACCTTTGAAATCATTACTGCAACAAGGACAGTAACAACAAAAACATAGTTCATTAGTGTAAGAACAGATGGAAGATTATTGTGGYATAGTAGGCTTGCAGAAATGTGCTTCAGACAAATTCACTAAAACAGCACATAACCCCCTCTATTTTGATAATTTTGAAAAAATATGTATGATCAATATAACAAAAAAATCTTTACATAAACTATGAATATTATGTTTTACTTATTTAGAGAACASTTTCTCTGAGGAACAAATTACATGTTTACATTACAACCACACAGAGGACCCAGTGATCCCTGCTGACTGGGAGCATTCTGGTAGATCTCTATGCACATAGAATCCACCTGCGAAGTTCTTATTTTTCCTTCCATTGCTAATAGAAAAATAATGCTTTCATCTGCATTAACCAATGGACAGGTACATTGTCCACAGGATTCAGGAAATGCAGTAGCRAGCTAAATAATTTTCAAAATTAACAAAAAAAAAATTTTGTGAATATTTCATAGTATCGCTCATTAAAAAAACTGAAAACCTGTTCCTGTATTTTACATCTTTTCTGTTTCTCAGATGATTTTGCACATGACCATGGAATTCTGTTGTGCTGGTTCCAAGAACTTAATATATCAGCTCTTTTAGGAGAGTAATAAAGAATCAAAGTTTTTCTTTAAATTSTGAGTGTTACATGAATGCTCTAGCAGTGTGTTTCATCTTCCCAGCATTTTAGCCTTACAACATGCACACACACACACAATTAAAAATAAAATAAAATTCCAATTCAAAACCATAATACTTGCTAATTTTTTCAAACTATTAAGATTAGATACAGAAGGGAAAAAAATACATGTAGCAAAAGCAAATCTTAAGGAAGGTAGAAGACCTAACACTGCGCAGCAGATCTACCAAAACCTTTTCTTAKAGTAGATCACAGCCTGAATGCCTCACTACTCCAAAATATCAAAATGACCTACAGACAGCACACCACTAGCAAATGTCCTCTATTTGAAAAACATGCAATAACTATTAAATGTCATTCTGCACTGAAAAAAAAATTCTGTACCTTTTGTTTTTTTAAGAAATTAAGTATGGCTGAATAATAGGAGGATATGGGATACCTAGCTTATTGGGATAGCCAGAAGGAACCAGTTTTGTGTAATCTGCAAGACAAAAGACCAGGCAGTAGTAGATACTTCTTTGTCCTTCAGACACCAAATGTAGCTCATATTAATCTATTTCTGCAAGACTAAATAAGAAAAAAATTGTTTACCATTTTAAAAAACAGTAAGCAAAAAGTATCTGAATTGGAATCCTACCACAGTTGTATAGGTACATCTCAAAAGTATGGATTCAGCRAGTTTCTTTCTCAGAATCAATATCCTTTCATAGTAATGACATAGACCTTCAGTGTTCTTTTCATTTATCCTCCAATAAGTCAYTACGTTGCAGAAGAAAAAACYCATGCTCAGTSTTGCTTTTTTTGTTTTTTKTTTGTTTATTTGTTTTGATTTGTTTGGTTTTTGTTTTTTCTCTAATAGGTTTCCAGCAATAGGAAAGCAACGCAGAACTCTGGTGGGATTATGTATGTGTTTATCATAATTTGCATTAAAAATTCTAAGTGAACAATTTTTAAAAAATTGTTTTACAAGGAGAAAGTAACTCATTCTATATAGTTACTTGAGAACAGTTTGTGTGCAAGATATTGCATTATTTCCATCCACTTTGAAAATACTGCTCTGAAGTACTTTCCCTACCCACAATTGCAGCTAGAGTCACTAGAATCCCACTTAACAAAGCATTAAAGCTAATTCAGTCATTGGAATATAATGAGCTTTGTTGATCCTAAGAAAAGGCAAGGGCTGTAGTTCTGAAAATAGAAGTGGATTCCTAATAATAATTAGCATCTGAATTCCTGATTGTAGTTCAGAAGTGAGACTCTCTAGRAATCTATTCTATACAAAACAGTTAAGAGGTATTGGAAGCTACTAGTCTAGCGTGAAAGAAATTATTTTWAATTAAATTCTTTACATTCTGTACTAGTTTTGAGACAGAACAAGAAAGTAGCTTGCAGGTATTATACATGTGAATATATTAATAATCATTAATGTCTTCTTATATTCTGGATGCCATAAAATATAGGTTAGTAGACAATGAAAACAGCATATCCAAATTTTACAGCACAGTATGCAACATGGTATGCCACAACATAATACCCATTTGTAGGTTGAAGTAAAAATGAAACTTCTAATTAATTTCTAGGTGGAGGAATAGAAAATTCTAATTTATGAACTAACATCTCCTTGCAATTGTAGCTTTATTCAGCAATAATACTACCAGAGACCTGCACAGAAACTAACCATTAATGGAGTTTGTAAAGAAATTATTTCTTCTTTACCTTTCTGACAACAAAAATTTTAATCTATTGCTTATACTTGAGTAAATGTAAAAATGAAATAAGAATATAGAGCTTTAAATTCTCACTTTCTCATACAGACCATTAAATCACAGAGTGGGTAAAAAGATTAGAAATTGTGTGAATTTTTAGGCTTGCTTCCTAAGATATGTTGTTGTGTCATACAGAATATATGCTTGATATATCAGAATTTCCATCAGATTGCTCTTCAATAGGTACTCATTTTCAAGATTTTCAAGCAATGTAAGCAGCAAAGCCTCAGAGGTTTGTTCATGGAGGAGTTAACAATGTCCTTAATGAATTTCTCTCATGTCTGACACACAGCATAAACAAGTCAGAACTTCATCAAATTACATGATGCATGGAACACATTTATGGCAGTAATGTAGCCAAAACGCAGAGTTGATCATTGCTATTAAGCCAAAACCTAGAAGCCTGGTATTTAAAGTAATTTGAAAGTTGTACTAAGCAGGTAAACATCAAATGAAGAAAACCGATGGCATTTGCTTGTCAGAGCTAGTGATCAGTAGTAATTCTGAAAAGAGAGAGTCTATGGAAATTAGAAAACTTTTTTAAAAAAAATCTAACAACAACAAAAAAAGGAATTAGAGTTTTCAGGTAAAGTGAAGTTTTTCATTATACAAGAATTTAATATGAATAAATTAT
The DNA here is from genome assembly GCA_902810485.1 of Alauda arvensis. Taxonomy (NCBI): domain Eukaryota; kingdom Metazoa; phylum Chordata; class Aves; order Passeriformes; family Alaudidae; genus Alauda; species Alauda arvensis. The sequence continues at coordinate 78,674 of CADDXX010000244.1, read as the reverse complement.
TTTATTCTATGAAAATGGCTTTTGCTGAAATGCGTTGAAGAAATCTGTTAGGTCCAGTCAAACCAATTTGAATTCTTTTATAATTAAGAAAATAATGTTTTAGCAGGATTTGATAAATATCAAAAGAAAAAAAAAATTGAAAGCTGCCATTAAGTAGGTACTCATGCAAGATTTGCCCTTTAGTATCTGGCAATTGGTACAATTGTTACCTTAAAGTTAAATAGTATCTCTTAGCAACTGTAGAATTTACATGCATCTCGCAGTTTGCTTCAGGAAAAAATCAAATAGGTGATCTCTTACTACACATTAAATTCATTAGATTTTATAATAAAAAGAGTACATCACGAACTAAACAGGGCATTAGCTACATAATTTACAAAATAGCTTTTTTTTATAAAGAGCTTGAATCTTTACATTTGTAGGGGAATTTTGTTGTAAACACTGCTGAAGGGAATGGTTTTTACCAGCTTAGTTTGGATCAAGCTTCTGTCAAATAGGTTCTTCAATATTTTCTTTTTGTATGTCCACATATTTCTGAATATCATATTGATTTTTTCATTAAGTGTGTTTTTACCCATGCTGACTGCTTAGTAGTCATTGATTCACTGTTTATGATCCCCTGGCTGAGATTCCAACATTTTATCTAGTAAATAAAGAATTCTTCCTACTAGTTTCTTCAAAGCTATTAATTGTAGATCATAATTTCAGAAAAGATAATAATAAAGAAAAAAAAGATAAACAACCACAAAACCCCCCAGAACTTCATATACATGGGGTTTTGTTTGGGTTTTTTGTTTGGTTGTTTTTTTTTTTCTCACTGCCAGGAGTTTCCCTATGCCTGCTGAAGCTAGGGTTCATATTGTCTACTAATTATTTTTATCATTACATTCGGTTATAATACTACGTTTTGTTACATAAGTAAGATTTTGATAGTTTTTATGTATCCTTCACTGACACTTTTTAAAATAATTGATGGCCTCACTTTTCCAGCTCAGCTTGCTAAAAAAAAACAAAGGGGTTTTAGAACTGAAAAGCTTTTTCTTTTGCCTTTACTCTAGCTCTTGTGATACAAATAGAAGCTTATTCAGAAAAATGTTGATTGACCTAAGTCACTATTACCTGAAGTTGTTTAAGATTGTGACATAAGATAAAGTTCTTACTAAGTCAGACAAAGTAGTCAATTGGATTCACAAGGACCACTGCTCTTTCTCAATCACTCCAGTATACAGAATACAATATATAAACTTCTCTTATACACCAATGCCTGTTTTATTCCTCTTATTCCTAAAGCTAAACTAAGCTAAACTAAATAGATTTAATTCTGCACTAAATTTATATCAGGCTGGTAGATTTAAACTCAAATTTTAGACCTGGCTAACTGTACATCAGTATATATTTCTAAACCATTTTAAGGAGCTTGTTATACAAATGATATAAGAAATAGATTATACAATAAATGGATATATAAATGTGAAAGATAGAACTTCAATAACATTTACCTAACTGTCATTTGTTCTCTATTCAACAGGAAAAAAGACTTGCTGGAAAATTTTCTATAATTACAAGACTAAAACAAAACCAATTTATCCTTGAGGTTACCTCTTAATTACTTTAAGAGTTACTACAGTTGCACCACATTCTCTTCTAATGCTGCATTTAGCTTAACACTTTCTCTCATCTCACTGCTTCAGGATCACAAAAATAAAGAAGCTGGGCCACACTTACTGTATTTTCCACCCTTCACAATTTAATGCCAAAGAACAAATGTCAAGTTCAAGACCTTCATACTAGTAGTTCAGTCTTTGGGGCACTAAAACTGATTATCTTAATTATAGTGTAGTAAAATTCTGCATGACCCTTAGTGACCTTTCCTTTACAACACCAACAGCAGATAATGTAGAGATTTCTGCAACAAAATCTCCACTTAAAACAGTTCAAATCAAAATACTCCAGACTTTTCTCACAAGAAGTTGTACTTGTCAAGATTATGCCTTCACAATAACTTCAAACAGTTCACATCTACAATAAATCTACTTCTCCACAAATATATTCTTCTAGGAACAATATCATTAACAAAACCAAAGCGAATAATAAGGAAAAAAAAGTAGTCAAGGAAACACAGTTACAGAGATTCAGTCTTGCTTTCTACAGACTACCTTCTCTGAAATATACACACACTTATGTAAAAGAAAATATTACTCTAACATTCTACAGAAATTATATTCAGGCATCTCAAAAGGTTAGAACAACTTGTCAAGCACACATAAGTTTTTATCATCTGTGTTTAACTCAGAGAACACTTGAACACAATGACAGTTATTTATAATTGTGCATTTTTTGAGCAACTCCAGTTATTCTAAGAAAATGAAGAAGTTCTGAAAAATTGGGTATAAATCACTGAAAGTTAGTCCAAGTCCCTAGGGTATTTAAGGACTTTTCAGGGAAATATACAGTCTATGGCTAATTAATGGGTTTGTTTCTCCTATAGCCAAAAGTTTCTGTAGAAGGAACTAACTCATGAGTACCATTGCCTATTACTGTAGCAAAATGAGTGCAATAAGGTGATCTCATAATATTGACTTTTTTCCCCACATTTAGTCTATGCCTATGATTTCAAATTCAGATACAAATACCAGAAGCTTATCTGGCAGCCAATCACTCATGAGACAAGGGAAAGAAATTTGAAGAGTAGTTGATTTCTTCTTAATATCTTGAATACTGGTTACTATGACAGAATTTCCTACAGATTAGAAACCTGCCAACTAATATTCCATTTTAACAGTTTATCTGTTTAAATTAAGAAGGTGTGTTTAACAGAAGTCCATCTAAGATCCCATACTGAAAATGGTAAAAGAAATTGTCCTAAATGAATTCTTCCCATGTCCTTTCCTGCTGTGCAGTGCAGAAATTTAAGTAAACATATTTTAGAAATATTTGGTGATATTTACTTTTTGAGTACAGCTTTTATATCTTTGCTATTTACTTGTCCGTCATGAAAGACAAATGTACGTTTGTAAGTCCAGGGCACAATAAAAAAAACACCTTAAAAGTTTTAACCAAACAAGTATTTAATGAGTCTTCTTTTATTTTTTTCTGTGGGTCTTACAAGGAAACACAGAAAGAAATCTCAGCACCAATTCTTAAGTTTCTTCATATTTTTGACACTTATACTGAATTCTTCACTTGACTGAGGATACATTGAAAAATTTCTGGAGCTAAGTTCACTAAATTTTCAATTGTGTAGCCTAGAACTATGTCTTCTCTTAAAGACAATTTCTCACATGACTTAAATAAACAAAATAAATCAATGAAAAATATGATTGCTACCTAATATTTTTTCTGCATTTTGATGATTGGATGCATTAGTTAAAAGTAATGTGAGTTTATCTATAATGTATTGTCATAGCCTAAGATTTCAGATCATAGCTTAGAATTGTTGATTTTAGCCAGGCTTTACTTTTCTTTAGTTTTATGCTCTGCTATGTCCAAACAACAACAAGCGATAACAGCACTGGAACAATTACATAATAATATTTCTTAATCTTAAGAAAGCCAAAAGGAATATTATCTGAGAATAGGATATAAGTGAGAGAATTTGTTAAATACAGCTGAATATTATTCATGTTCCTGAGATGGCACGAAACTTCATCAAATTTTCCTCTACGCTGCCCTGAAGGCCCTTTCTATTCAATTCATACTAAAAACAAAAGTGGAAAAATCTTTATAAAGGAAACTGGAATAAATTGTGAATCCTAGCAAAAGAAGAAGAAATCCATCCTCATTAAATAAAGTCTATATAAACACAAAGAATAATTTCATTTATCATAAAATGATACTAAAAACTTTACCTCAAGACCTTTATCTGATGCTTTTAATCTACTATAGATGAGTTCTAACACACACTAGCAATTATCTACCCACAAACAGGGCATGCATTGAGATGAATACCTGAAACACTGTTCAATCTGTATTTGTGTCCTAGAAACCCCTGAATAGAGCACTGCACTCTGTAAAACTTAAAAAGTAACTGAGGGGCAAGTTCATGCAAAGGTTTGGAGACAAGGATCTAGTATTTCTTTATGACCTGACCAATGACAGTATCTGTAGTAACTACAGAAAAAGAAGGCTTTCTGTTCAGCTAAAACTGTTTAAAAAATAAATTCTGAATCAGTGTGAAGCAATATTTGGGTTCATACTTAGCTTAAATAGTAAAAGGCTTATTTTTTATCCTCCATCCTTTAATTGTTTTTTGAATAAAAATATTTTAAAAAATGCATGCATACAGTATGTCCTTCATCTTAGTCATGCGACAAACTAGACATCTCTTACTATCAGGAGATATGTATATTTCAGCTGGGTAATAGGCACGAGGAATGAAGGAGACAGATTTACTTTGAGTAGTAATTTCAAAGAATTCTAAAGCATACCAGTTGGACATAAAGAGGAAAAAAACCTCGGTTTTATATCAAACACATAAAATTCTGAATTTAACATTAAATTGTATTTCAGTCAGATTTATCATAGTTCCATTAAACATGGAAATTTTGTAGGTAGATTCAACATCAATGGTTTGTCAAAATTGTATCATCAGGCCACTTCAGCGTACAGGAAAGTAAATTTGAAATCTGACAAATGGACTACCATTTCACTGAGAGATTAGTGGCTGGCAGAAGCCATTTCAGTGGTTTCTGATTTGATATATATGAATGTCTTCCTTTTACCAACGTGTGGTTCTTTAACTAAGTCTGGTTTTCAGCTGGGGGAGAGTCCTCAGGGCTGTAGACAGATCCCTTGGAGGGATCTGGTGGAGCCAATCATCTGGTTAGGTTTGGAGTGACAGCCAGCTGGCTATTTTTGTAGATTGACACCGGGTTAAACCACTTAAAAAAGGTGAACGCACCTCTGTGGAAAATCACATTTTAAAATGAACAAAACCCAAGCAAAGTTCTCTTGGTTTCTGGCCTATGAACAGGAAACTGGTCGGGCCCAGGCCAGTCCTGTGCRGCCAGATTGGCTCGGCTGCTGTGTGGCTGTGACTTCCGCCCTCTGATGATGTTGAGTTGGCTGCAGACCCTCTCACTGGGAGCCGAGCAGGGCAGCTGAGCCCCCTCCTGGCAGGGCCGGGCTCCTTCCTGGTGGAGCTCCCTGGTCCTTTTCTTCCATCAGAGCCACCGGGCCATGGGATAAACCTGCTGGCTAGGGGATAAACCGTCACCAGAAGCAACCATGCAGGACCAACGGCAGGAGTGGCCCCGTGGTTGGTGTGGGGTGGCCCTGAGGCCAAGAGTGTCTGGGGCCGGGAGTGGCCACCACCAGCCAGGTCCAGAAGTGGCCTAGTAACTGGGACTGCTCAGCCAAAATTGGCCTGGCCAATGCGGCACCACGTGGCTGCAGCTATCTTGGCATGACTCACAATGAACTTTGCTTGCTTAGCTGTTTTTAGCCAGCTATGCTGTGGACAGAAGGACAAAAGCAGTGGCTTTTGGGTTTTTTTGGCTGAAGTTTTTTTTCCAGCACCCCACATGAAGGAAAGGTGCAGGGGTGCTGCCAGCAGCCAGCACAACTCACATGATGCCGGCAGGGACCATGTCATCAGCAGTGAAGGACACAGTGAGTCCTCGACTGCGGAGCTTGAATGAGATCAACCTTTAATGTTGCAGGACTCTGTAAAARCTGTTTCAATTGATAAAGCTTGAGAACAAACAAACCTACGAACAACAATTTTTTCCCTCAGGAAAAGGAAAGGGTGAAGACACGTAAAGAAAACAACATGGGACACTGAGGTCAATGAAGAAGGAGTCAAATTTTAGATGGGAGGAGATTCAGGAGATGCCTTAGTCTTGGCATGAAATTCTTTGGTGAGGCTATGGTGAAGATATAGTTGATATATGTCAGTCTTTATTTTTTCCCTGTAATTCATAGAATGCATTGGGGGGATGTACATTAGCACTCTAACCACAGTCATGAGCAGAAGAAGCAGTGTTGAAATAAGCAGATGTTTAAGTTCTGTAATCCAATGAGAAGCTTGAAGCATCTCTTTTCCTTGAGAGAGATGAGAAACTACACCCAAGGAATTGATGAAAAAAACCTCTCTTCCCAGAGATGGATGACAAGAACTTTTGGGGATTTTTTTGCTAGAACAGCTCATCCTTAAAGCAGGACCCCAATAAGTTTGACATGGCCCATGAACGCAGCTGGGGGAAGGCAGCAAAAGATTCACACTTCCCAGCAGCTGCTACCCGTGGAAATTAAAAGGCATGAGAGAGCTGTTTCCTGTTGAGAAGTCTCCATGGCATGGCAAGAGAGAGACTCCTCTCCCTAAGTGAACTGAAGAAAGACCATGTTAGAGGTGGTAAAACAATAAATAATTATTTATTTATTATTTAATAATAAAGGTCTCCAGTTTTGTCTATTTATGTTGTCAGTGGGAAAGAAAAGAGGGTGTTGGGAGATAGAAGTGTTCTGAAGCTTTATTCTGTTTTATTATTTTTCTTTTAATCTGTTAATAAAGTTTTTCTTTATATCCTTTAAAGTTTTGAACCTGTTTTGCCTTCCTCCTAATGCTAATCTCACAGCAGAAAATGAACAAATAATTCTAGTGGGTGCACTGGTGATTTGGCCAGCACTAAACCTACTACAACGATGTGTTTTAAAAACTTATATTGGTTTCTTCGCTGAACATAGTGGTTGGGGGCTGGTGTTCTRAAATGAAAGCATTCACATCAGCCTACTCTACATGACAAAAACTTTTGGTTTATTATGGTAAGTAGAAGTTTTAAGACTATTATCTTTCTCCACATTCACTCAAAAATACAGAAAATGCACAGCAATGCACCGTTGTCCTATGTACTCAGTCAATAGAGCTATATGCCATTTCATAATTAGGGACAAATATTGACCAGTTAAATCTACTAAATTTCTGAGGAAGGATTTTCATTGTTTATGGATTTGATGACAATCACCATTTGTCAGGAACATGGCCAGTGGGATTAAGTGCATCCCCAAAAGCTCATGGAAACATCACACTGAGTGGGGTGAGAAGAGGGCCAGTGCAAACCTCCTAAAACTCTGTTATGAAAAAATTTAAGGTTCTGCACCTGGGTCAGGGTAATCCCAGACACAGACTCAGGTTAGGCTATAAATGGATTGACAGGAGGCTCACAGAAATGGATTTACAGGTATTGGTAGATTAGAAAACTGAATACGACCAGAAATGTGCACTTGTAGCACAGGAAGTCAACTATATTCTGAGCCTGTATCAAAGTTGATGTCATCAGGAGGTCTAGAGATATGACTCTCTCCCTCTACTTTGCTCTCATTATACCCCACATCCAGTACTCCATCTGGCTCCGGGTCCCCCAACACAAGGAAGATTTGGACCTACTCATGTGGGTCCAGAGAAGCGCCACACAGATGATCAGAGGGCAGAAGCCCCTCTGCTGTAAGGACAGGCTGAGACATTTGGGATTGTTTAGCATGAACAAAGGATGACTCTGTGGAGACCACTAGGAAAGACAGGGAGTCTTTCTTTATCAGGGAGTAGGGATCTTTATAGATGAGGGGGAATGGCTAAATAGAAAGATGATAGATTTGATCTTAGGAAGAAGCTYCCTCACTATTTTCTTCACTATTAGAGTGGTGAGACACTAGAACAGGTTGCCCAGAAAAGTTGTAGATGCCCCATCCCTGAAAGTGTTCAAGGCCATGTTGGATGGGTTTTGAGCAACCTGGTCAAGTGGAAGAGGTCTATATCTACAACAGGTGTTTGAAACTGGATGATCTTTAAGGTCCCTTCCAGCCCAGCCAGTCCTGTGGCTCATTCTGTGATTTCTCAAGACAAAATTTTATATGATCTGAGAAAGGATTTCATTACTCATTGGAGAAGATCTAAGTCAAAACTGTTAGTATGCTATGCTTCCCAAAAACCATATGACAATGCACACTGAACTGCAAAGTCAGCAAGGGAAGAGAGTGTTTAAGAAATTGTTTTTGTCCTTAAGAATAAATAACATGCTGTGTTTTATATAGGTATAGTAACTTTCTTGATAATTGAAATAAATTGACATTATATATTATATTTCAATGTAATTCAGCACATCAAACTAAGTAGACCTGGCTTAAAATGTACATCTCCAGAGTGCCTAAAGGGGACAATTACAACTTTTCTGCCAAACTGATTTATGCTATACTGAAATACTAACAAATTTCAAACAACAGCATATGCTTACAAACTCCAAATTAAAACACTGTATGTATTAATTCTAAAGAAATTTATCAAGCAAATCACTGTGACTGACTGCATTTTTTTTGTTTTGTTTTTTTTTTCGTTTCCTTGATTATCCTCTTACTATGTACCAGAAGGGTGAACAATAATTACAAAAAGTTTTCTACACATATAATTTCATAAACTGTCAGCGAAATACTTTTGATGTTATAAACAGATTCATAGTATTTCAAATAGATTTAGGCTATCTTACTAACATATCTAGGGGAAAAAATACTAGGTTTGAAAATCAAATACAAATTTAGAAATTACTGCTCATTAACAATCAGGGAAATGTATTTGAGTAACAGTATATGCAAACACCTGAAATGTGTCAGTTGACTGCATTTTTATAAATTAATAAGACATACTTTCAACAAAACTGTTTATTGTGCTTAGTGATTTGAATTTGAACTTGGAGTAGGTGCAAGATTCTTGTCCACTAAGGTTATGGGTATTCATAAAAATAGACAAGAATAAGCCAAAGCCTCACCCCTGATTCTTCCATCATAACTGTATAAATCTAACCACTTCTTAATTGCTTTCTCTCTTAGCAATAAGTAGTTTGGAATGAAACTGTATATATTTTCTGAAACAATGAGAGAGAGGTCATGCACTGCTCCCTTGTTCGCTGTAAGTATGTACTTCAACAGAGGCTGTACAAGGCGTGGCAGCAACAAGTCGTTGGTTCATAAACCATTGAGCACTGGGAAGAGCTTTTTCTATGAAAATTTAAGGCTATATTGCAATAGCAACAGAAATTCGGTGGTAACCATAATCAGAAACCATAGTATTATGTTACTATTTGAGAATACATGTAGTATGTGAATATGTAACTTCTGAATAGATATTAGATCACCATCATCTCAAGAGTAGGCTTTGCAACTCAATCCTCAACCTCCTGTGGCACCTTACTGTAACCTTGAACTTCATTTTTTCAATTGGTTTTTTTCTTCTCTGATTCTGTCACTATCTGATGTGCTGAGAATTTCCCGGCCTCCTAAATGGTTTCAAGAAATCCCAGACAAATCCTCGCTTGCAGCACAGTTTCTCAATGCTATGTTTTGACCTCTTCGCTCTCAGTTACACCCTTCCCTCTAGAGTTCTTCTTTAGCAAACTCTTCAAGACAACTCCAAATAAACCAGATGGGATTGGCAGATGCCTACCCAGACCAAAGTATTTCTTGAATTACATTTGGGGAATGTGAGGTAGGAAAAATCACTGCCCTGGGCCCAATACAAGGGGACATATGATAGTCTATCTTATTTGCATTTTCCCTCTTTCCAGCATAGATCCTGAGCCAGAACCTTCCTGTCTCTGAGTAGAGAAATCTGGATGTTCCCCAAGGCTGACCTGGTAATTACAGTCATTCAATAAACATCAAGTGCATTCAAGCATTCAAATTCTGCTTGATGGTCCCTATTAGGCATAAATCCCAGAGATACATTCAGATAATTTTTGTTTCAAAATTGGTACTGCGAAACATATTGCATACAACAAACTGGATCCCTTAAAAGGTCATCTGCTTTGGCAAAATAAAGTTTATCTTCTAAACCATATGTGATTGTTTTCTCTAAAATACCTGTCAACATGAAAAACACCAATTCCATTACCTTGGATAATATCTGTTGACAGTTTCAGACTTTGTGTTTATTTCATATTAGGAAAAATCCACAAGAAAATCCAAACCCAGACAAATTCAAATAAAAATACCACCTAAAAACCCCAACACATGTGAGGATTTCTATCAATACTTTTAAAAATCTATCAGTTAAACAAAATGGGTCCTGAATATGGATATTGAAGTTTGTCACATAATGAACCAGTCCTTTGAAAAATCATGAATTGAAGGAAAAAAGCTTATGTTGAATAATATTACTAATATTTCATATACTAAATGACAACTTAAGGCTGAGAAATCTATGTTCCTGCTCATAATTGTTTCAGAAAACTGGTTGAAAACACACCCACTTGGGAATTGTATACATAATGGATAAGGAAGTTAGCTATTTCTCTGTACAAATTCAAAATTATTTTTACCCTGGTAGAAAAGTCAAGCTACCTAAGTTTGCATGTCCTGCTAACAGCATGGATTCTCATTAACTTCAGTGGAAATATGAACTAGCTAAAAGAGACCAAATGTACAGAGTTTATTGACAGATATTGACAAACTTACTTTACTTTAGGTAACTAAAACTGCTGAACACATTGTATCTTTTAAGCAATGTCCTATGTATTTTGCAAAGTAAAAGAACTCCATATTATTTCTAAAACCAGTATTTCATGAAAATATTTTCAGCTGAACTCTAGTTCCTCATAATTCTACAACAAATTACACTGTATTTGTTCTTTCCCCCCCTATAACTGGAATTAAAAATAAAAAATTAAGCAGTAGCTAATAAATTTTTGTTATTGTATTTACTTTTTTCAAATACAGAAATTAATTTAATGATGAATATGATATGGAAGTCAATAGTCTGACATTGAGGCTGAATTAACTATTACTGAAGATTAATTTAAATGATATTTCCTACTAGTCTCTCATGAATTTATGAAATAAGACAAAATAAGTATGATTTAGATTGAGTAGGCAATAAAATACCATAGTCTGACAAAAATCAGCATTCTCAGATGGTTGGAAAAATATTCAAAAAAAGTTTGACTAATTAATTTTTTATCCACTGGATCATTTAACTTATCCAGAACAGTCACATGCAGATCACTAAAACAATTTCAGTAAAATAATCATTTTAGTAGTTTCAACATTCTCTGTTGCATTAAAGATGCTTTTGAAAAGCCATGTATGACCAAATATCAGGAGCATTTTGTTTGATTCAAAAGGAAATAGTATGTATATCTAATTATATTAAATATAAGTGGCATGATTAGATCACCAAAAAGGCAAAACAAGAAGAGAAAGTTCAGAATCCAAATATTCCTACTTTTTTATCATAATAGTTATAATGAATTAAAAGGTTAGGTAAACAGTTACACATAACCTGAATGCTTACTGTGTTTTGAGTTACTACAGACAATAAAGGGTAATGTAAAAGATAAAAGCCCCACTACCTGTCAAAGCTGTAGACCTAATTATCAAAAATAATAACTTTTTGAGTTCAGAAACCTTGAAAGCACTGACAGAATAATTTATATGTCACCTTTATTTTCAATTCTACAATTAAATTTAAACTGCACTTGATTATTCTGGGAACCCCAAAACAATATTAATCAGTCTGCTTAAGTAATTCCACACCTCTTTTTTAACATTCTAATTACAGGACTTGTGACTAAAATAGGAAAATACTTTTTCTTCTTGAGGAAAAAGACTGGCTCATTTTTACTTTCCTTGACAAATATTTTAGTTAACTCTATGTGCTAAGTTATGGTGGATTTGAAATCAGACAAAACAAAATTCATGTACACCAGAGGCTCCAGCAGATATTCTGTGAGGGTGTTGGCATAGTCAAGAGCTCATTTTTAACATGCAACTTGAGGAAAACAATAGCTTTCTAAAACTTACAGACCTGAATTAGGAAATTAATCCTAAGCAGTGATACACAAGTTTTTCCTTTGGTCTTTAAATGTTGAACAGATAAAATTATAGTGTAGCTCAGGATAGGTAAGCCTCTGTTGCTCATCTAGTCTGATTTCCTCCATGCAGCAGGGTAAGCTGGATCAGGCAGCTCAGACTCTCTCTAGTCAAATAGTGAATAGATGTAGTAATGTAGCTCTAAACCAAGCAGGTAGTTTCCATATAAGGAAAAAGGGTTTCAGTTTTACCTTAGGACTAAAAAAGGAAAAAGCCCTAGAAAATTTCTTTGCTCCCCTAGCAACCATTGGCTCAAGGCCAAGACAGAAACACTGATAGGTCTATTTACCTGTTCTTCAGAAATGTGGCCATTGTCAATTGGGCAGTTTGCAAAAAATTCCACCCAAATCCTTCAGTACTTAAGAGAGAACACAAAGCTTCTTGGTGCTTTTTGGGATGTCACAGAAAGGTACAATGGGCTTCCATGTACCTGAGCACAGTTTCTATTTTTTTCTTTATCATTTATTATTTTATCAGTTTATTAAACCTTTTGCTTTACAAAACATACCCAAGGAGCTGTCTCACAAATTATTTTTAAGCCATTTCTGTGAGGTGCAGGTAACCCTCAGAGATTATTGAACCCTCATCAAGCCAAATCAATATGGCTCAATTGAAAAAAAATCAATAAACAAATATTCTTACATCTCCAGTAATGATGCAGATTCCACAACTTCTCTAAGTACCCATTCCTATGTTTGTTCACTAGATACCTGTTGTGGTTTAGGAGTGGTACTCCACAGTTCAGTGCCCCTACCAAGACTCTCCCAAACCATGCTGACATTTTCCTGCTCTCCTTCTCCCTCCCCTTCCCATGGGGATGAGTGAGATGGAGTTAAGAATTTGAGCCACATAAAGTAAAGACCATGGGCTGAGATAAGAACAGTTTACTGGGAACAGCAATGAGATAAGAAATAATAAAAACTAATAACAAAACTATACAAAAGAGAGAATGATTCATGTGCAGAAAAGCTCACTGCAAACCCCAGGTGATGATGCTCGACAGCTTCCCCCATCCTGCCATATTCTTCTCAACCAGAAGACCCCAGGTGACATATTCTTCTCAACCAGAAGCCCTGACATTTTCTTGGAAACCAGAGTATCCCTTCTGCCTGCTCAAAGGAAGGAGGTAAATTGATATCAAATATCCCCCTGGTCATGCCCACATGGCCCCCCTGGTTCTGTCCCCCTCATAGCTACTGCAAAAAATTAACTTCTTCATGACCAGAACATGGACGTTATCCACACCTTATCCTACACTACCTATGCCATAGCCAGATCCTACACCTTCCAASTACATACATATATAAAAATGTACACAAATACATATATATACACCAAAATCTATCTATCTATCTATCTATCTATCTATCTATCTATCTATCTATCTATCTATCTATCTATCTATCTATCTATCTATCCATCCATCTATCTATCCATCTATCCATCTACTTACCTACCTACCTACCTACCTACCCACCTACCTACCTACCTACCTACCAGCACAGATATAATTTCCACAGTCAACAGCCTCCAAGGTATCTGTTGAAATAATTTAGGCCATGACTGCGGGTTCTAGCCATCCTGCATATCTTCCAGGGCAGGAGGGCTGGTTTGCTATTGCATGGTTGAGAGCTGCATCAGGCACGCATGACTGGCGTACCTGGAGCAGTTTATCCTCATTGTGGCATGCAGTGGCAGTGTCATTCARTAACAAATAACATACAATTCAACATTGCAGACTGTTCTCACACAAAAATCAAATCCCATTGAGRTACGTATTGTGTTTCCTCATCCCTCTGCATTACCCACTAAGGGCACCCAAGTCCTTGAGCAAAGAGGATCCCACAGATGGGTTTGCCTTTGCTTGAGGCAGGACTAATCCACACTGCCTTGYTTATCATGTTTCGCATATGCTCTTCTATGGTAGGCAGCTAGCTTGATTAGTAGACCCTCTAGCATTAACGAACAACGGGGCCCTTGCTAAATGTAGATCCCAATGTTTGAAGGTTCTATTACCTATTCAAGGTGTTTTTTGGCACTTGACCATTTAATTTTCCCAGAGACTGGTGCATGACAGGGAATATGGTACACCCATGCTTTCTGGCCCAGGTGTCCCTTAGGTTAATTTTGAAATTAATTCCATTGTCTATACAAATTCTTTCTGGGCTGCCAYGTCCCAACACGACTTTCTTTTCAAGGCCCAAGATGGTGTTCCAGGTGTTGGCATGAGGCACAGGGTACATCTCCAGCCATTGAGAGGTTTTCTCCACCACTGTAAGCAGGTTTGTGTGCATGATGTAATCATTCTGCCAGGTCTCAAATATTTATATTCTGAACATTGTCACCCATACACAGCGGTTTTATCCTCTTGGCCTGCYTAATTATAGTGCATGTTTCACAGGTATGGATAACCTGGCAGGCAGTGGCCATGGTTAAGTCCACTCCCCAAACACAAGCCTGTCTGTATGTTGCATCTCTTCCCTGATGACCTGARRCATCATGGACTGACCAAGYCAGAAATAATTCACCCTTGTATTGCCAATCCAGATTTAACTGGGACACTATGATCTTGGCAGCTTGATGCATTGTTGCAATTCTCTTCAGCAGCCCAACTTTGGTATATGTGAGCCTACATGAAGTACTTTYGCAGCTGACTTCTCCACCAGGGCAGTGCCTTCTYGTCACAATTCAGCAACCCARGTGGGTTTACCTCTGTGACAATTGYTCCTTTTCCACTGGTCTAGMCAGACCCACAGAGTATTTTCYACCATCCAYGAGTTGGTGTGGAGRCAGAATGCTGGTCATTTCTCTTGTTCGGTCATATCTAAATCCAGTCGGACAGCTTTGAGCTCTGCAACCTGACTTGATCCACCTTGTCCCTCAATAACTTCTGTGACTTGTTATGTAGAATACCATACTGCAGTTTTCCATTTTCAGTGTATCCCTGATACAGAAGGAACTACCATAAAGATAGCACATTGCTTTTCRTTTTCTGATAATTGATTATTTGGTGGGCCCTTCTCAACCTATGYCACCTTCTCCTTTTCCTCCAATTATGATGATAATGCAAAATGCCCACCTTTGGGCCAGACCGTGATGACTTACAAGATCCCTGGCTGATTAGGATTCCTATTCAAGCTCTTTGTGTGATCAGCAGGATCTACTTACTCCAAGCAGCAATCAGTAGACTTTTCCTTTGAACATCCAGGCAAGCAYGGCAGTTGGGGTGCCAGAAGAAGCTGGGCTTCAGTGCCAATCATTTCTGAAGTAGCTCCAACCCCCACAGCTGCCAGTCTCTCCTTTTCAGCTGGGGTGTARCGGGCCTTGTACCTCCCCCTCCAGAATTCCAAGGTCATTGAATCTTCCCAGTTACTTTTTGMCATAAACCACAGGAAAGACTATTCTCCCCAGTTTTTCAGATCATGTCCTACCTATCTTGAGTGGCCCAAGAGCTACTGCATGGACAATCTCATTCAATTTGTTGAAAACCTTGCTGTTGTTCAGGACTCCATGTAAAACTGCTCTTCTTCTGCATCACATGATAGAGTGGGCTCACAGTCTGACTGCAATCTAAAGCATKCATCCTTCAAAATCCCATATAACCTAGGAAAGCCTGAGTTTCCTTCTTGATGGTTGATGGGGACRTAGTTGCTGTTTTGTGGACCATGTCCATTGGAGTCTGACAATGTCCATCTTGCTATTCTACTCCCAAAAACTTAATTACTTGGAAATCAGCCTTCAAGAGGGTCTGGATCATCTTCTCCCCTTTCTCAGTAACTTCCCCTGCTATGTTGCCCCAATGATATGACATGATGATATCATCAATGTAGTCCAAGAGGTCTAGAACCTCACCCTTTTCCAGTGCAGTCTGGATCACTCAGCAAATACTGGGACTGTGTTTCCACTCTTGGGGCAGTAAGTTCCAGGTGTGCTTTCACCCTCCAGGTGAAAGAAAATTGTGGCCTACAATCTGCTGCCAGAGGAATGGAGAAAAATGCATTAGCAGTGTCAATGGTGGCACTACATTTCTTCCTTGTATTCCAGTGCAAACTGAAGTTCCAGTGTGTCCAGCACAGTTGGCATTCAGTGTTGATGTGATTTCATTCAGGCTACAATAGTTTCCTGTCAGTTTTCATCTCCACTGTACTTAAGTGTTGGCCTTATAGGACTATAAAAGCATGARTGAGACTTGCTTAGCACTCCYTGACTCTCCRGTTCRTGAATCATCTCATGGATGGTTACGGCAGAGTCCTGGTTGATGCAGTATTTTTGGTGGTGCATTGTAGTGRTAGTGATAGATACCTGTTGTTCTTTGACACTCATCCGCCCCCCAGCATGACAGTCCTCTGAGAAAACAGGCAAGGTATTCAACTGTCTCATTTCCTCTGTCTCTAAGGCAGCTATCCCAAAAGCSCAATGATGCTATTTTAGGGCCTGWGAAATACMCTCTCCAAGGTAATGTGTGCCAAGGATACACAGGACCTCTGACCCAGTCACAATGGGGTGTTTTTGCCATTCATTCTGAGTCAGGCTCACTTCAAATTCCAGTACAGTCATCTGTTGGGATCCCCCTGTCACTCAGAAATACACAGGGATTCTGCCCCTACATATCTTGATGGTTTCAGGGTACATTGTGTGCTGGTATCAACCAAAGCCTTKTACTCTTGTGGGTTTGACATGCCAGGCCATCAGATCYATTGGATCTRTTGAMTAGATCCAATTGTCTTTTTCCTCCACYTGGCTGAAGGCAGGGGCCCTCTCCTGGTCATAGTACTCATTCTTCATTTCTTTTAAGTATGAACTGGAGACTGCTTCAAGAGAATTAGAAGTAATATTAGCCTTCCTATTCTGTCTCCGGATGTCCACTAGAAACTGGAGTAGTATCTATCTTTGAAGAATTTCCTGTCATGGTCATTCTTTCTCTCAACCCATGCTGCAATGGCAGAGGTGGGTTTTCCAACCCACTTTCTTAAGTCCCCTCTATGGTTGTCATGCAGGTAAAACCACAGGTTACTTTGTGCTATGTACCCTGTCTCTGAAGCAGTGGGGGCACTGACTCCCAAAAAGGAGGCTCTGGTGTATACTAATTGGGCACAGAACTTTGCATCTCTCACTTGCTGAAGTCTTTCAAATGTGTCCAGAATTTTTGACAGTTTTTCCACAGGCAAGGCTTCTTGCACTGGGGAGGCCAGAACTGAGTACAGAACTCCAGGCAGAGTTTCACACATTCTCAACAGAAGACAGCATACATTCCTGGCTGCACCAGAGGTAAAGTAACCCACTAAAGATAGTGGGCTAAATTGCTAAAAGGGGTGCAGTGCTGGTTCCTATTTAGTAGTTGTTAACCATTGTTAACCAGAATTTTCTRCATCAATCTGCATTTCAGGTGGTGGACTCCAAAATTGTACTTGTGGAGGACATTTATAATCTACATGTGCATGGCTTGGCATTTGCTGTTGTGTGAATTTCATGAGGAAACTGTTTGTCCATTTCTCAAGCTTTTCCASATTCCTTTAAATGGTTATTCAATCCTGCCTCTCAACATATTAACCACATCCTCCAAATTAGTTTTGACATCATAACTGATGTGGACCACAAACTTACTTAGACTGTACTATTTGTTATAATTTCAAATGGTACCAAAAACACTGAACAATACTTATGGTCCTCTATCCACAATACATCACAATTTGAATATAAGAGACTGTTACAAAAATCCTGCATGTAAATCTATTATCTAAGAGCATCTCTGACTTTTAACAACCAAAATAGTGATCCCATCCTGGAAGATAATGGATTCAGATAGGTATAATTTGTCCTTAGTAAATCCCTACCAGCTTCTTCCATTTGTTCTTGATGTCTTTGAAATGTTACCCCCCCAGTTTTCTTGAGGCCTCATGAGGGGCTGAACAACTTGCAGTTCCATAGATTTCTTTCTTATTTCTGAAGATGATTATTCCATTAACTTTCTCCAATTATCAAGAACCACCACCAATCAGCTTATAMACCAAATCAGCTAAATATTAAAACTTCAGTGTAACTAGAAAATCTATGTTCCTGACATTCTAATCTATACAAACATTTGGTCATAATTGTACTCAGAACAAGTTTTGACAGCTTATTCTAGCTATGAAAAGATTTCTGAAATGTAATGTTCAGATAGCACTTTTCTCACTCTAAAGCAAAATAAAGGGGCAAATGTCTTCAGTCAAACCACACTGTTACAYAGTGGTTTAATGAATTATATCTCATTGGATGAATACTTGGAATTTGCACATTTACTTTGACAGCTCTAAAAATGGAAACAGCATGGGGCAACTCAGAACCAGATTCTTCAAGAAGAGTTGTTTCATTTGAACAAATAAAATGTGTTCAGCACCTTAAAAATGCTTCCAAATGCATTACTTTACTTGTATGTCAATTAACCAATTCAGAAACTTGCTCTTCTCAACTATTTACTTTACATTTCCATAATAAAAAGAATMTAAAGGGAAAACAAAATGTGTAGTTGATTTAGATCTTCCACTGAGAAAACAGAACGTACAACGTACCCTATTTCTAGCAAAAAAGACATAACAGACTGAAATTCTGCACCTCAAAAATTATGCCTTCTTGTCATTATTTTTTTCCTCCACCTGGACTTGAAGCTATGGCAGATTTTTATTATTGGATATGAGATCTGTTACTCAGTAACTGAAAAGAACCTTTTTTTTATGTTCCGTTCTTGTTTTTAGCAACTACCCACGTCTTTGAAGATCTTTATTGAGTGAATGTACTATGCTATCCCTAATGGAGTTTCCCATATAGTGCTTTTTTATGTTTTGACCAGATGAATGGTTATTTGTCTCCCTTTGTCGTCTATTTTCTGATCAGTCTTGACTCTTCTATTTACTTTCTTYTTTTCCTCTTGCTGAAATTGTTCAACAGATGCCAGTTTTCTTAGAAGTATTAGTCAGACTTTCCAAAAGGGCTTCACTATCACATTATAAAACTCTCACACTACAAAATAGCACACTATGCCCAAGTAGCATAATTTTTTTATAGTTTCAAATATACCAGAAAACTGTAACTCCCGTGGAATAGAAAATTGTCTGAAGAACTTTCTCTCTGAGTCAAGAATATTTCTTCTCATGTTCAGCATACATTGTCATTTAAAGAGGAATAGATATTGCTGAAATTAAATTCCTAGAACAATTCCTAGTGAATTTGACAACAATAAAAACTCAATAAAAAGATTCTAACAACTGCTAGCAAGCTATGTTTAGCCAACATATGACTTTAATAGGAAATTCATTTCCCCTCTCATCCATGGGCTTTCATTCCAACCGGAGTTTGATTTGCGCAAAATGGAAAATATATATCAAATTAATAATTTGGTGAAGGAACTGAAAACTTGCTATTATAGTGCTAAAAAGTGAGTTATCATTAAAGAACTCAAGTTTACTTTAAAACAGTCTTGAAAAAAAATATAAAATATCTTCAAGAGGGAAAAATTAAAGAGAAGTATGTCTTCCTTTTATCTTTTGTTTTTGGCTAATAAAYTTTCTTTTAATGTTGTTCCTAATTTATACCATTTATAGAAAATAGTCTATAGAATCTTAAGCTAAAATTTAACACCTGCCTCATTTCTTTCAATAACCAAATACTTCCATCTTCCTGTCCCACACAATACCATGATCCCAAATGGACTTCCCCGGTTAGAAGTGGCATCTTACAACTGGATACATTTTTTCCCTAAAAACATTTTTGTCATCCTTATTTTGTAACTATGCAGATCTGCTGACTTTCTGCATATGACACAAAGTTTTCAGTTCAAAAATTRTGCTGAGGAAAAGTAAAATGTCTATAGGGTGGTGGGAAATTGGAATTTTCTCTTTGCTACTATTGCRCTTGACTTACATTGGTTATTTTTAATAGGCTATTTTTAAATCTTATTTAAACAGGTGTTTAAGCATATGAAAAAGAATTTCTCAAAATAATAACAATGCAGCTATCACTTTTACTTATAACCTTAACATATGTTCAATGAACACAATGATACTTCAAGTGACTGCAAAATATGCAATGAATAACTTTAGAGAATTTTGGGAATGATGAACATATGTAAACTTAAAGTAGAAAAGGTATTTCAAACTGTTTTTCAGAGAACAGTCAATAACTTAACATAAACAAGGTCTCATTAAAATCCTCCACATATGGATATAATTGTATTRCCATTGTTTTTGGTAAATGAAAGAATAAACAAACATCATGAAGTTCAACAAAGAGACACACAAAGTTTTTCATCTGGGTAGGAGCAGCCCTAGGAACCAATATATTCTCAGGCTCATGCACTTGGAAAGTAACTTTACAGAAAGGGGYCTGGTGGGCACCAAGCTGAACATAAACCAGCAACGGGCCCTTGCCACAAAGAAGGCAAATGGGATCCTGTGTTGCATTATACAAAGCTGGGGAGCAGCAGATAGGGGAGGTGATGGCCCTGATTAGCCAGCAGGCTGGGGAGGTGTTCCTTCCTCTCTAGCAAACACTTGGTGAGGCCACGCCTGAAGTGCTGTGTCCAGTTCTGAGCTTCTYAGCACAAGAGAGATAAAAAGCTACTGGAGCAAGTCCAACAATGGGTCWCTAAGATGATGCAGAGACGGGACATCTATGAGGAAGGGCTGAGAAAGCTAGGACCCTTCAGCTTGGAAAAGAGAAAGTTCAGACAGTGATCTTATAAATCTTATATAGATTTATATAATCTACATAATCTTATAGATTTTCAGACAGTGAGTGTATAAAAATACCTGAAGGGAAGGTGCAAAGAAAACAAAGCCAGGCTGTTTTCAGTGGTGCCCAGTGATCTGATAACTGGCAATGGGCACAGTCTGAAACACAGGAGGATCCATGTGAACACCAGAAAATAGTTTGTAAATGGTGAGGGTGACACAGCACCAGCACAGGCTTCCCAGAGTCTCCATCCTTKGAGATACTCAAAACCCACCTGGAGATGAATCCTGGGTAATAGGCTCTGTGTGACTACTTGTGCAGGGGGATTGGACCAGAAGATCTCAGAAGTTCCTTTCTGCCTGAGCTGTACTGTGATTATGTGATTTTACAAAATAGAGGAAAGTCTCTTCTACTTTTTCTGATTTCAATTGTTTTCATGTGGGTTTTCATATTCTCTGGACAGAGATTTAAGATGACTTCAGTAAAGATTACAATACCTACTCTATTCCTATTTTATGGTGAAAGAGTGTTGCTAGGAGTGAAGGCAAACACATTTTCCCAATAATGCAAAAGCTCCTGGAGCCCTATGCTAAAAGGATAAGGACAAACCCTCAGTTTCTGAATCACATTCAGGCTTCTTGCCAATTGAAATTCTCAAATCCATAGATGTTTATCTTTGAGAGAAGGAGCAGGGGGCGGGACAGACAGAGACACAGAAGAAGCAAAGAATGAGACAGATAAAGACATGAAGAGAGACATGGAGACAGACACAGACAGAGACAGAGGGAAAAGGATTASATGTTATTATCAACATATGACTGTAAATAGAGTATATTAGACTATAAAGAATTACATTTGGGTTATTTCTTGAAAATGGATATGGTGTTATGACTTACGATCGAGGTTGTTCAAACAATAATGCATTTGGTAGGAATATTTTTAATGTATTTATGTCTACATCAATATGTAGGATTTTTATTTAACACACCTTATTATTTTCAATATTTTTCCTCAGAACTTAAAATATTTTTCTATTAAAAGAAATTTAGATGCCTAAATTCATTCAAYACCCAGAAATAAAGCATTCATCTGTCAATGATGTTTTTTGAAGATTAAAAAATGAACAAGAAAAGATGATCTAGCACAGCTTGAGGTGGAAGTCCTCTTTTGTAAATGTTGTTGACAGTTCACTATACCATGAGCTGTCTAAAATGATTAACCACATTCAGAAACAAAACATGAATTAAATACTCAACATTTCAAGTGTGTACAATGACAATCAGTTTTACAGAAAGACAAAGATGTTTCAACTTGGCCTTCTCTTCAATGTGGAAATGGTGGGTTTGGCATAACAACTTGATATGAAAACTGTGATTATGTCTTTCAGGATATTCAGTAGCTAAGTCACTACTGTATAAGAGTATTTTTAGAACTGACAGTCTTATACAAATCTATTAGCAAATGCACCCAAATCCACTACTAAAGCATTAAMATTACTCAAATCAGTAAGAATAAAATCCTATTTGCATKTTTTATGAAATACTAGTTATRAATACAACTTTTTTTCATAACCCTAAACAGGATTTTAYCCCATTTTGCATTGAATGCTGCTGGGTTTCATTTGATTACAAAAAGCCCCGTCACATCTATATTGTCCTGGAATAACATAATTTCTATTATTTTAATAATTCATTTTATAGTCTTGGCAAAATATAATTTGTTAGTTGTGCCTTTTGTGCAGCCCTGTTAATGCTTTTCAGAAAAAAWAAAGAATCAAAATGTTTATATCAGTTCATATGATTGCAGCTACAKCTATGCTTGGTATCAAAACATGAATAAAAGCTCAGTAAGGAAAAAGAATAAGAACAGTGGCTGATGGAATAAAGCGTGTGTTTTATAAACTAGATTTTAAAGATATAATTTTTACATAGTTGCTGTCAATCTTAACATTAAAATAATGTATCCTTTGAATTAAAAGGCGCAGCTGCAACCATTAATTAGGAAAATACAGAAAGAACACAAAATCATGTCCCTAGAAGTATCACAAAAAGCTGAGAATAACAGCTATAAATGCAGCTTACTTTCATTGAATCCTAATTATAAGAGCACTTTTCACYATGCTACTTGAATATTCAGAGCAACTATTAATTTGCTTGGAGCAGTTTTCATTTTCCACATATCTTCAGGATTCAATTAAACTATTCTAGATACATTTTTAGAGTTTTAAAACATTTACACTCTGAATATATAATTTTACTTATTCATGGAGTTGAAAAGATTTGTTAATGACATCTTCTAAAAGAGAAAAGRAGAGATGATTAAGTAATAGGGTTGTTTTTCACTCAAATTATGAAACAAAGTAGAACACAGTGTGTTATCTATTTTATACAGCTTCCAGGATACAATCTGTGAGAAGTTCATAATAATGGTATGCTTGCAAGCTTGAAAATCTTTTACCAGCCAAAGCAATAGTAATACAAACTCAGGTACAGAAAAAAGATAGTATATAATTAGTGGTTATATMTTCAGAACTCGGTTTAGTCATTGAATAATTAATACCTACTACATAAGTCTGCAAAACTCTACTAAAACTCTACTGCAGGTCAAATACAAATAGTCAATATAMAAAAATCCCAAACAATCACAGGTTTAGAAATTTAAAATGTAAATTTTGTATTTTGCCTTTGAAAGATAAATCATCCAATTGCAGTGAGCCTACAACTATGGAGATCACCAAGTGCAGAGGAATATCAGATCTAAAAACAAAGTTAGTTAACTGCAGTGACAGATACTTCTCAACCTTTCTGTTCAAGGTATTACACTACTGTTAAAAAAGAAAAACCCAAAAAAAAAGAACAAAACAAAACAACCAACAACAACAACAAAAAACCCACAGAAAAAAAAAACCAACAAAAAAACCCGCAAGCAAACAAAAAACACACACACGAAAAAAAAAACACCAAACAGAACACAGTACATAAAAACAAACAAAAAAGTTTTCACTTCTCATATTTTGTCAGAGTTTCCTGTGATTCAGTTTGTGCCCTCAGCASTCATGGATAAATCCTGTCAGATCTCAGTGATTTAAGTGTATCTGGTTAATATAAACATTCCTGAACCTGATCCTCTTCCACCAAGTCTTTCTTATTTCAGATTTTCCCACTGGAACCTGGAATTTGTGGACACAGGTCTTAAAAATGAAGACAGGGATGAATAAGGGTGCTCAGTGACTCAGCCTTTTTTAAGATCTTTGCCACTAGGTTCTGCTCCTGTTCTTCCCTTTGAGGTTGCTGAACCTGTAGATGTAACTACATGTTCTCATTGTATCAGCTGGAAAATAGAGACTGTCTAGGAGCCATAATCAAGGTCACACAGAAAATTAGAACTTGTCAGTCCAAGAACTGTTCTTGGGACCACAGTCTGTGCTGCTGTTTATTTGAATAAAGTCTTCATTTAATGTGCGTAATGAATGGGGATAAAAAAAAAAGGCCATAAAAAGTGGTTTTTTAGACTCTCAATAACAGCTGAGCCTGTACAAACGACATGTCAAATCATCAGAGTGAACAAAGTCAATCTGAATGCAATCCTGAAACTCAAAAAAGGACTTTTTCCTCTTTCTTTTAACCTCTTAGGGCTAATATAAGCAGATTCACRGACTGAAATGAAGCCAGGTACTCTTTTCCTTTTTCTTTTTTTTTTTTGCCTAAACTGGAAATCAAAATGTTGAATGTTGTAAGGAAGTTTTTTACTAAGTACATTTTGAGTGCTGCATCTATTTGCCAAAATAGAAACCAGCTACTGTGGGTGGTGATCTTCTAAAGTAGAAAGGGAAAAGGTCACTTAAGGCTTTATTCCCTAGGGTGTTATGTGGTTAAGCACATGCTTCAAAACTTTGCTGCATAAGTGACACTTTGCTCAGCACCTTGCAGAGCTCATCTTTTGCAAGGCAGTAATGCTTTAGTGGTGCCATCATTTTTAAGTATTTAAGCAACAGACTACACTTCATTAGAACTTCTTTTGGATGGGATTCACAGTAGAGGAATTCATTCCAAAGCCCTTCAAGTGCTTAATTTTTATGTTTGGAATATGCTTGGGAATTTGGCAGCTCATTGAAGAACAAGCTCCAGGAGTCCCAGCTATGATTTAAACATCTCCACCTACATACCACTCCCTGGCTCATTTCTGCCAAAGGTCTGTACTTGCCATAGGTCTGAATTTTGCTTTTCCACAACCATTGTATTTTGTCCATTTAAAGTCTTGGTAATTATATTATATTTAAGGAGTTTTGCCGTGGTTTTTGTTGTTGTTGTTGTTGTTATTGTTGTTGTTCTGACAGAGTTATTTATTCATGTAATTATTTATATAGGCTGCTATTACTTCTGGCCAAACGACACCCATATTACAGAATAAAGTACAACTTTAATAGCAGCATGTTCATTGTTGAAGAGTTAGATTTCAGATATAACATTTGATAGAACCATAGAATTATTAAATATCATGAGTTGGAAAGGATCCACAAGGATTATCCAAGTCCAAATCCTGACTGCACAGGACACCCCAAGAATCACACCATGTGCGCYGTGAGTGTTGTCTRAATGCTCCTTGAACTCTGCCAGGCTGGTGCTGTGGCCACTCCCCTGGGATGCCCACTCCAGTGCTCAAACACTCTCTTGGATGAAGAACCTTTCCTGATGTCCAACCTGAACCTCCCCTGATACAACCTCAGGCCATTCCCTTGGGCCCTGTCATGGGTCACCACAGAGCAGAGATCAGTGCCTGCCCCTCCTGTTCCCCTCACAAAGAAGTTGTAACTGCAGTGAGGTCTCCCCTCAGTCTCCTATTATCCAGAACAGACCAGGTGACCTCAGCTACCCCTCATATGGCTCACCCTCAACACCCTTCACCATCCTCATTGCCCTTACCTGGACACTCCCTGATTGCTTGATAAAGCATTGCCCAAAACTGCACACAGTACCCAAATGATGACACTACACCAGTGCAGAACTGAGCTATATTTCATATAGCATAAGACTATATTTCATACTTTCACATTAGTATTCTTTTTATAGATAGAAAATACAAATTGACTTACAACAAATTAAATATCATAGTAGTTGATTATCTCTAATTAATAACTAGGAATGAATAATATCTCTGGAGCCTTGGATGCTTTTCTGTGATTGCTACAATTGATCTTCTTATTGTTCCATCTAAAAATTAATTTTCTGTCCTCATTATTATCTACTTTGAAATGCTTATGAATAAAATCCAGCTAATGGCTATTTTGACTAATCTCACTGAACATGGTCTGAAATTCTTCATAAAATTACAATTTCCTCCAAAGAATTTTTCACTCTTTTTTACAGAAATAAGTTATTCTTGCATCTTCTTTTTGCATATTTGCAAAGTATCCATTTTCCATGTTTTAAAATAATACAGACAGTATAAGGCAGTTTTCTTCATCTATATAAGGCTACAGAGATTTTTAATGCACTCTTGCAAAATCACTTTTTGTGACATCCACCTTCTCTTTAAAGGGTTGAACAGGATGCAGCCAAGCCAGTTATGATGGGGCTGTCTCAGCTGCATTACAGCAGTGTGAAGGATACTGTAATTTATGTCCGCTGTTGTGGCCTCTGAGCAGTCATGTGTCTTCTGCAATAGAAACACTCTGACCACCTTTTATTGCTCTTTGCCTCAGCATCTTGTTTCACTGGGCTTCTTAGGAAGGAGATAAAGGAGACAATTTTTTACACTTTCTGTTGCTAGGTATCTTCTTCCCTTTAATAAACACTCATCCCTAGGTAGGACACCAGAAAAACAGTACCAAAAAAAAAAAAGTAGCTGCTATTTGTGTATAGGTCATACATTATAGGGGCAGGCTGGGAGACRACAATCTGGCTTTAATTTTCTGTTAAAAATCACGACAAACCAAACCAAACGAAAAACCGCCACTCAAAACCAAACTGACAAAAAATGAGCAGCAAAAAACTAGGTTAGAGAGTTTAAAGTAGATTGAACTAGATCATTGACAGCAAAGGAGAGAGAAAGTGAAGGAAAACATTTCTAGACACCTTTTTTACCCAAGTGCTACTCGAATTTAGGCCACATTTCAGCTTCATCAAGTTTACAGTTCAGTGTGAAATGCTAACAGTTATATTATTTTTATAACATTTGTACCAACAAATCAGCCCATACATCTTATACATAACTTGGGTATTTGGGACATATTCTGACCTGATGCATTTTATAGATATAGTTAAATATGTTTTCTTGAATCTGAAAAACTGATTTTTCTGTTCCAGCACTTTCTTTCATTTGCCTTCAAATGAAGTAAYTGAAGGAGAGGATTCCTGTAATAACTGACACTGCTGGAATTTTACTGGAGTTACTCACATGCCAGTGAGATAAATGCCCCTTGCTAAATGTGTTCTTTGTTATAGCTATGTACTGTGCTGCAGCTGTACTCAAACTCCCTGTGTCCAAGCCAGCTTTTGAACTAGACATAGAGAGTTGCCTCAGTGTAGCTCTAAGCTTGATTGAATTAGTCATGGCTATTACTTCTCAAATGCAGCTATACTGCATCTGGGACCTGGGCATGTAGTGCTATATGGTTTTGTATTGAGTCACATAGACATTAAAACCCTAGCAGACCTTGACAGAACTCCTTTATTTGTGCCCTATTAGCAATATGGAGCTGTCCCAAGACACACATCTGAGAAAGAAAGTCAAGCACAGAAACATTCACTGTTGTCACAACTGATTTCTAGGCATTCTTGAGAGTATCAAAATGAAAAAAAAAATCATCTCTATTATTAAGCCTTTTTAAATGGCATTGATAGTGGCTCATCTTAGTATGAACAATAAAAAAATTAGGTTCATAGATAAAATTAAGAAAAAAGAATTGAGGTGTTTAACTTAAATGTCACCTGTGTATATAGACATTTCAGAGAAGATAGAAAATTGATGAAGAGAAGAAAAGGTATTGAACATTGCTGAACTCAAATTTCTTTCTCCAATTAGAAAATTTAATGGCTTTTTTACTGTTCATTTTAGACTCTGTCTTCACAGAGTTAGACCAAAAAGTGTCACTGAAGGAACCTGAATGTCAGTAGTGTAACCAAATTAATTGTCTTTCTTGTTCTCACAGTTTCAGAAGGCTGACTCCAAAACTGAAGCAGAAGCTGAGGATTTTACTCTTCATTCTGCTTTCAGATGTATACACAGTGTTTGTACTTTTAACTCTTTGCTGCTTGGTGTTTGCACTTTTAGCTCTTATCTGCTTGTTGAAAAACTCTTACTGTTGCTTTATTGCTTATTAGTCATCTCAACACCAGTGGCAATATGAGGAAAACATAAAAAAGACGACAAAAAAGAGACAAAAAAGAAAACACAAAAAAGAGGACAAAGCCTGTGCATTGCTTTGATTTTACCCCTTGACAAAGTCCATTTGCCTCACTTKGAAGCTCCAAACCTGGAATTTCATCCATACTGTATACTGTCCATGGTGATAAGTATTAACCCGTCTTATGTATTGCAGTAATTGTATAAACATACCAATAGCACTTCATACACTTTTATATCTAGTGTAAAAGACAGCTCTGTGGCCTAACATTAACAATTGGTGCACAGATGATACAATCTATTTCATTTATTCATAGGTTTTGAGTATGTATGGTCAATTTTTACTGATAGCCCCAAATATTGATTATTCCATACAGATATTGCTATATTATTCCAGCTTCCAAATATGTAGAAATCCAGAAGCACTTCAAAGCTAAAACAATTCAAGTAAGGCTTTCCTATTTTTGTTAATTGCATGCTGTTAATATAAGCCAATTAAATAATACTATTTTCTGTACATATTCACCATGAAAGCAGTGAGTTCTTTTTGTTAAATATAGAGAGGAAAATGTGCATGAATACACCACCAGCCCCATGGAAGCACATTCCATAAACCTCCTCCCAAAATTCATCACAGACACCTGATAAGTTAGGCAACTTGAGCAAATATATGTCAGTGTTTACCAACTGAAAAAGAATTCAAAACTATGGATGATCTTTGTGTCTGATGAGGAGAATCAATTCTATGCTRTATCTTCCATTTTTACTGTAGTCTCAGCTGTTTTATAAAACATCCTAAATAAATTTTAATGTTCAGCCYTAAACTAATGCTGGGTTTCAGTCAACTGGAGTTAACTGTAAGAAAACTKTAATATTATAAGACTACCAGAAGTACATAAGAATAAATTCAATAATATCCACCACATTTTCAACAGTGTACCATTTTTCTAACCTTCTAACCTAGATTTCTTTTTCTTTAAAAAGAGAGCTGATGAATCCAAACTGTCTTAATTTTCTAATTATGTCTTTTTAATACACATTTTTATTGGAAATTTTAAAATTTTTTTGTTTTTAAAGGAGAGAGTAGTATGCTTATGTTCAGTTCACATTATTTAATCCATATCCACATGATGTTAGGAATGTGCCATAGTCTGTAATGCAAGAACACACTAGTATAGGCAAAAATTTACTTGGCTGTACAATGCATGTAACTGGCTTAGATATATTTTTAAGATTAAATTTTATAAAATTGCACAATCACCTGAAAAAGACCCCATTTTTTACTCTTTATTGCAACAAAGCCATAACATACGTAARATTACACATGAGACTACATAGTCTGAGTTTGGATTAAGGGTAGAAAAAAAGCAATTTTCTTGCCCTAAGGAGTTTTACATTTTGAAACTTCTGTTCTTCTTTGGAAGAGGAAAAATAAATCTGTGATAACTTTTCTTATCCAAAAGTCATAAAATTATAAAATTCTGTGGATTTTTCTTTTTCAATTTATTTTRATTTTTATAAATTTCATATTTAAAAAATTATTTGTAAAGGAAAAAAAACTCATGTAACTACTTTAATTAAAAGTTTTGAGGCTGACGTATGCATTTAAAAAAAACAGTGCACTGAAGTAGAATAATGTTTCACAAGAAGACAATCTAAATCCAGACACAGTGTTAAGATATTTCAGCCTTTTAGCTATTAGCAATATAATTAATTAAATTGCTGTTGAAATTGATTTTAAAATCTTATCAAGTCCTTTGACAAAAATCAAAAAACCTACTTATGCAGCATGAGGACCAGAGGATTTTTCATCATCASATTTATTAAATTCTAATAAATTTTACAGACCAGATACTATCTGTTTCATGATGCAGAGAAAGTGCCAAAAGACTAACAGATATGTTGTATGGCTAAGAAAGTGTTTAAGACAATAATTAAAAACAGTTTTCAGAAACTACTCACAACAGACTAATCCAGTAAAACTTCAAGTGTTTTAACATACACATTACCATAACTAATAATAAAATGGGGTCAAATCTTGATGACAGGTTTGMCATTTGTCTTTTAAGTGACTTTTACATGCTGCAGCAAAACATTTTTTAAAGCTTCATGATATTTCAAAATACCTAAAATAGATGCAACAGCTAAACTGTGAGCATTAACGTATTTTATGTGAGATTGCTATTCATGTATAAATATGCTGCACAACTCAAAAAAAGCCTTTAGTGTCAGAGTTTGAACACAGCAAGAATTTCTTCCTGTGTCATAGAAAAATTAATATTTAATGCAATTGAATGCCATTATTAGAAGGAGATGGTTTAATTTAAACCAGTTTATAACTGGAATATTCTGCTATTATATTTTTACTCTTACTCAGGATGTATCAAAAAAGAGATGCCATCTGAATATATAAATGTCATATTGATTAGGTGGCATTTTTCTTTAATGTAAAAGGATGAAATAAAGTGATTTCCACATCCACAAGACTGTATACTAATAATGTGTTCTAGTATGTCTAAAGGTTCTGCATTCCAAAAGTAAAAGTTTTTCACTAGTATTTTTATGTRGCAGAAATCAAMAGACTTACTAAAGAAAGTACTTACAAGAAGTAAGTTTAGGAATATCAGTGGAGCTCAGTTTCATACATCTTGTCAAAACTGAATTTAGATCAATATKGGATCATTACTTCCCACTAGAATGGAATTCAAAATCAATTTATAGCTTTTACCTTCTGCATGTATAGATGGAGATGCATCTTCCTCCTTTAAACAATTATGCTGTATGGTTTCCTACATGTCTGAGTGTATCCTTAACGTATTTCACTTCAAGCCCTGCATTATTCTCTTAAAACAACCAACAGCTAATGCCTAAACACATATTCTCATCCAATTACACATATTAAATATTAACAGACCATCGATGGTGGCTTATTAACCTTTTTCTGACGATGTTGCTTGAACACTTTGCCTATTGCAGATGCAAACCTTATGTTCTCCTATGTAATCACTATTGGCAAAAAGATATAGCCCTCCTTAGGTGAGAGTTTACAGTTCATACATTTCTTTGTTAGAAAAGMGGAACCACAACACTCAAAGAAATGTTATTTGCAACACCCTTGAAAGACTAACAAATTAAGTTATTCTTCCATTTGGCCAGCCTCAATAAAAGTAGAAAGTGTTACAAGCTAACTCTCAAGAGAAAATTCTTTGTTTCTATAGCTGTTTTTTTGTTCATTTGTTTTTGTTATCTTTTGTACTTTTTTTCTTCAGACTTCTCTTTRCTTATATATAATATGGGACAAAAGACAATAAATAAGATCCAGAAAAGATTTTACATATATTTAATAAGGTCTGTAGTTTGTTTGTATTTATCAAAATTTTAAATATTGKTTTTTTTGTGTATGAATATGATTTCAAAATGGAGAGGTGCAGAAGATACAAGAGTAGTAAGAGGTACTCAGCACCTTTCAGGCTTACACTTCCAACATAATTTTTGTGGAGTACAGGACATGCAAAGAAATGTTATTGGCTTTCACAAAGCRATTAATTATTATCAGCATTCTCAATAAATAATTTATGGCAACACTAGCAAGATAATACTGGCAAGAGGTGGGGGTCCAGGGGGAGAAATCAATTCACAAAATGCCCTTCCATCTGTATGTGTAACTAATTGATAGGAAATTACAGGTTTAACTTCTTGTCTGAGTCAAAGATCTCTTGGTGTGTGGAGAGAGTCCTATGACTCTTCACAGACAGGTTGCTCCTCCTCCCATTTGCCTGTTTATTCACCCCCTTCCACCTTCCCTGAATCAGTATATATAGATGAAGGTCTACACTGAGCCTGTCAAAACTAACCCTTCTCATTTTTTATTAAGGTGGATCACCAGATTTTCTGCACTATTGGACATTAATAATTCATTTATTTCACCACTATGTTTCTGACACTGCCCAGGAAGAAACACTTTGAGAGAAGATGAATATAGTAGCTGACAACGAAAGCTCTTAGTTGTTATCTCTGTCTTAAGGCCTGAGATTGCTTTCTGCTTTAACTCCTTCCCCTCCTCCAAAAAAGCAATAGTCTACAGAAATTTTGGATTTTGTCTGAATCCATGAAAATACCTAAGCATTGCTCAGTCTGCGCTAACTTGCCAGCCTCAATCCCATGTTTCAATTAGATCCTCTTTTAGAAACAATATTGTACTTGACCATTTTGCCCATCCTCTATCAAGTTTGCTAGCATGAAAAAGCCTGAACATTAGGTTTCTCTCTACCTTCTTTTAATTGTTCGTTGGTTTCTAAACTTACACCTCYGACTTCTCTCTGAGACAGCTCAGTATTTTCAACCTTTCTATACTTCTTTTAATTTCTTTTCAATTTGAACATTTAATTATTGCTATTTTTAATCTCTGATTACCAGAAAAGTACACAAGTATTTCAGTATTTCAGTCTGTGGATATCTCAACAGGAAAAGTAATCTGATCCTGGATTTTGTCTTTGCATTTTCTCAGTAGCAAAATTATTTACTAAAACATTGAAAATTCTACCTTAATTTAAAGTTCATACATAGAAAGTTCAAAATGAAGCTTATTTTTTTTTAATTGCATTTCCTTATTCTGTTGTTTTAATAAAATTCACAAAGAATATACAACCGAAAGATAAGTTCTATGCTCTTCCCCCAAAATATGCCAATRTGTACTTTGTTCACACTTTACAAAATATGCTTTGAATGACCCAKCTCTTCCTATAGGCTTTGCTCTATGATTAATGATGCTGTCACTGAAGCAAATCTAAAACAACACTTCTATGTCTGTTTCAGCTGTCATATCAGCTAAATTAYTGCAGTAGCTTTACCTATTTACAGTCAAAATCTGTAGCAAGGAATCCTATTGATTCAGCAATAGATTTTGGTGAGGAAAAATTGACATAATTCAAACCCAAAATCAGAATTTGTATGTGAAAAGGAAATGAGAAATATGCTTAACATATGTCTGCTTTATAAATCCTACATTTAAATTATACAGGAATCTTCTTAGTAAGAGCTTAAGGCCRTAATGAATCAATCATGACAGTTTTAATTTTCATTTATATCATTGTCAAACAAATATTCATGAAAGAACAAATAGGGTTAAGTGCTCAAGAGGGCTGAGAATTAAAAGAATTCTCAAAGGAGGTCACAACATTTCTTCAGAAATTATWTTATAAAAATMCAYTTATTTTGRTCATATTAAACKATATGTAAAAATCACACATTTTCTKATGTAAAAAGTATTTACAACRTATATTTAAAGAAAAAATTTCTACCACTGTAGAAGAAATTTTTCAGTTCAGCTTTTTCGTGAACTCTTTGTGACCCCATTTAAGGAAGATTTTGCAAGAGATACTATCCTTGTCAGGATGAATTTGATTCAAGCAACAGTTGGTGTACTCTGCAGTGATTTTAGCTTCTYTGTTGAAAGAAGCTAGCTTTGAAGATTTACAGTCAAAGATTGAATCTAGCAGTTCACCGTAAACTYCATTTATCATTGGACATTACCTTATCAGATAGTTGCACACGGTAGAGAAAAATACAGGGAAGGTTTCATTAATTCTTTGGTGAATGTGGCTCTATTTTAATGATATATAGCTTCAACATGAACATTACACCGTGGACTGACTTTATTACCAACAGTTCACATGAACATGTGCCTATAACTCTTAAAAATGGCAGAAGTGGCATCCTAAAGCAGTTTTACCTGTGAAGTTTCTTGCCTAATACAGCAACTTTATCTCCCCATCTCATTAATTCAAGGGCACCTTTGTATTGTAAGAAAAAAATGACAAGTATTATATACATTTCAAAAATTTTTGAAGAGGTTTATTGAATTMCTTTGACTAAATCAAGCACAGTACCAGAAATATTTGCATATTAAATAGTTTACCTATGATATCTGTGGCCCTAGGATGGCTTGTCTCATTAACAGACCCCTTGTGTTTGGGTAAACCCCTTTCAGTAAAACTCCAGACCAGACTTTGAAGCTCTCCCAGTATTCTAATTCTCTSTAACTTCCTTCAGTTTCACACTCTGGCCCTAACAAATTAACCAAGCTGTTTCCATTGTACACAGAATGTAGAGAACTTATAGAAACCAAATACTGTGAGTCTGGGATGGGAATCTGAAACTACTGTAAGGTAGTTTAACCTGTTAAGTTACAAAAAGTCCATAGTTACATTTCAGAACACCTAACAGGTGTTGTAAATTAGCACATGCATTTATTTTTTTATTTTATTCAATAACAGTGTAGTATTGTTTTAGAATATTTACACACTGATTTCTTAAAATATATATTAAATTGTTCATTTTATAAGGGGGTTCTCTTTTGCCTGTAGATGTTTGAGATTCTTGAAAATCTATTGTGCTACTAAAYAATAAAGTTAGGTATTTACTGTTTCTAATTCCAAGTGAAAACTTGTTGGCAGAAATGAGGTACTCAGGAAACTTTCACAACCACCAGCAACAGGCCACCTGAGTGTTCTGAAGCAAGATTAAATACTAAATTTTTTTGCATGCAGTGCAATAGAATTTGGGGTCTTCTATAAAAATCTGTAACTCTCTGTCCATTAAGAATCTATTTCCAAACATCAATATAGAATATGTTTGATTAGTCTCCCATGATCCATTCTTTTGCCTCAGTGTTCAAAACCATCTCTGATTCTCTGCTASCAAAAAGTAAGATTGAAGACTGTTTCTTCAGTTACAAACTTTCACCAAATAGGTGATAGCATTATTTTTTCCAAATTTTAAAAGGATGTCAACAGTAGAGATAATCATGCAAGTCTATTCACCAGTGTGCAAAACACATATATGCTGGTGGTTTTTTGTTTTTTCTAGGTGCTATTTAAAATGTTCCCTAATGACCAAGAAGGCAATATTCACTCAGTTTCTAAAATAAATGCATTGTCTTCTAAACTGAGAGCATCTGGTTTTTCATAGGTCATAATTTCCACTTGAAATCAAGGATACTAGAAATCTACATAACTATTATGTGAACTCATCTCTTTGTTCAGYAGTAAAAATACATTTGACAGACACTTTCCACATCAAATGCATCTATTATGTCTGTGTTAGAACATTCAGATTAGGGCMCTGTAACCATATAGTTTTTCATAAAATAGAAATTAGGTGAAGAGTTTCAAAAGGCAGTATAGTGAAATAAATTTTGTGAAAATTAAAATAAAAGCCAATACTTAGGACCAAGTATATTTTGCAAAATATGTATCTGAATCACACCAGAAGTGTTGACAATTTTCTCTCTCCTAAACAAAAGTATGAAAATCCAAGGGTTTTTTTCAGAAGATATAAATCTTGAAGAATGTTTGAATCAAGGTTGTTTTCTTTACCCTCACTTGGACAAGATTCTTACCATCAGAAAACAACTGTCTATCACTCTAATGCTTTTTGGTTGTTCAGATAAGTGCAGTATGCAGAATCTCACTCCATACAGAATACATATATATTACACCATACTTATTTCAAGAAATGCTCCTGTATCAATTTCCACAACACTAGTCTTTGTAGTAGTCTATTATTTGTGCTATGAGATCAGTCAGTTAAAAGCAGTACCATAATTATCATTAATTTATATTGATTTATAAATCTGTCAATTATTTTCTATTCTCTCTCCAGTTCTTATGACTCCCTAAATAATACTTTTCATATAATCTTCCTGCTCTACAACCACTAATACAAATAATCACATGTGTAATTATATTGCACCAACAGTGTAGAATTATATGTAAGAGCATAAATAAGATATTGAGACTAGTTTATATGAAGCAGAGAGCAGAGGAGATCCCCATTCCACATCTTGTATGCTGCTTTTGGGACACAAATTATGGCAAATATTAGTTTTTGCAAACTAGCAATTAAATTATATTGGTGAATGGTCTTGTGGCTGAAGAATTACACTAGGATTTATGGACGTGAGTTCRATTTCTTATTATTATATAAATTATAAATATAATATTCAATTCCTATATAAATCACATCTTACCTGGATAGGAAAATTAAACCTATCCATTAAAAAAATATTATCCTATGGATGTTATTTAGAATATTTAGGCTGTTATTTCTTCAGGCACTGACAGTTACCAAATTGGAACCCTCATCTTTTCTCTAACATAAAATAATAATTGAAACAGTAATTTTATTCTTGTCTGTAGGGTTATAAACTGAAAATAAGAATGTTTAGTTAAAATATCCAAAAATGCACTACTACTTTCTCTCATACAGTACAGTTACTCACTGCCCAGGATAGCCATATCAAAGCACAATGCAAACCATAGTATGTAAACAAATCCCCTTATTAAATATCAGCCATACAATAAATAAATCAGGCATTCTCAGACTCCTTATAAAAAGGTTATAAAAAAATGGGCATTTTTCCCACAACACTGTTGATGTAAAGAGGAAATATAAATCAGCCATGTGATAATTACAGATAGCTACTATTCATAAGCTTATTTGCACAACTTATTTCTTTTAGCTCCACAAAATACCCAAGCCACAGTATTCTTCAGACAATACTGCCAAGCTTCAAGATCTTTCAAATAATTTTCTCTTTCTTCCTTAAATGAAGAAATGCTTTCTGGTTTGCTTTTTTTTTTTATTTTTAATTTTGCTTTCAGTCTTCTCTAGGTTGCATATTGCTAACCTCTACATACGAATCCCTCAGTCATCAAATGAAAAAAAGAGAAGCATGAAGGTTTTTCCTGCTCCTTGTTTCCTAAGTCAAGGAAAAATGGTATCCCAGTTTTTTTCTTACCCCCCTTTCTCCAGATGTGTTGACTTAATGGCTTTTAAAGGTCARAAGGGAGACCAGAGGGGGCAAGCAAATTATCTGTCCCTGCTTCTTGAGGAACACCTACAGGAGAATAATCCTCATGGTTCCCTTCACTCTCAGCAATGAGGCAAAGTGAAAAGAAAGAGCCTCACACATTTCTCAGGCACTTCTCACAATCCAATTTTGTGAACTGGAAACATTGCATAAGTTTTTCTAGCTGTGGGTGACTGCCAGTTGCACCAAAGTGCAAGTGACATTAAAACAATTAATTCTTCTTTGCGCACATACAGGTTCTTCTCCTATTTGATTTTGTGGTTTTTAAGTCTTATCTCACYGTTTTTTATGAAATTTAATATAGGGAAGACAATTATTAGGTTTTAGTCAACTTAAATCTGAAAAACCAAATGTTTAACTTTGTGTCAGTGACGCAGAGTAGTACAACAACACAATACATTCAAATTACAAAATCTAGTTAATACACCCATTATGTCACTTCCTCCGGTGGGAACATTATATTTTTAAGAGTAGTCAGCTTTTTTAAAATTGTATCATCAATGAATAAGTGTTCCCAGGGAAATTTGATTGGTTTAATAGGATTTATTTGCAGTAGATGAAGATAACTTTTAAAGCCACAAAGCCTTACATAGATCATTGATGATTTCAGAGGGCAAGAATACAGGGATGTCATCAGCAACAGAGGAAACACTTTTCTTAGATTAGTATATCTAATTTCAAGCACTGACAAGACTATTTTCTTCTCTACTCAGATGAGTGCACGAGAAGTAAAGGGCAGAATATATACAAGCCTGTAATACTATCTGTCTAAGGTCTGCAGCTAGTGTATTTTTCTTTCACAAGAAGCCCATAAATTTCAAAAGCTGTCTACAGTAATAGCTGTCTTACACTTTAAAGATGCAACGGATGTCTCAAACTTTGGATGACAGACCATTTAGAAAAACTGCTCTTAGTGATATTATACAACTACTCTGGAAACTTAGAGGCATTTGTCTGGAAAAGCCAATCCATTTCGATGATTTTTGACACTCTAATATGTACAAGTTAAAAAAAAAATAGAAATCAGAAATAGAAATTTCCTGTACTAGGCAGGAAAGCATACAATTGCCAAAGGCATCCTTCATGCTACCAGATTAAACCAACAGGTCTGCCAATCAGTYTATGAATTATATACACTGATAAGTAAAGAAAGTTCAAGTAAGTTTCAATTGTTTATATGATCTTCCCTCTCATAAGAGGACTTATGAAAAATGATCAACTATTTTTTTCATCAACAGCGAATGGAACTATGTTTTGCTACTCTTGAGGCAACTAGTTAAATGCACTGGCCTTTAAAAATACACAGATATTTAATAATTATATCCCTTTCAAGAATATGCTTCGTATTAAAAAATGGTAAACATATATTTAGAGTTTTGAAAAGGAAGAAAAAGTCATTGAAACATTAATTCTCAGGGGTGACAGTATCTCTGTAGAAACAAAACAGGCACTTTAAACTAATGGTGAAAATTTTACCAGTTCTATGAATCACAGTGACAACATAATAATTCCGTCAAATAATCACAGTTGCAACAGGATGTACAATATTCACAGACTAAAATATCTTGTAACAAATCTTAGCCTGTGAATCTAATTTTTCTACTTCCTAAAAGCATGAGAATTAACGAGCATTTCTTCTTTAAGTAAAAATATTTGTTTTCATAAGAGAACTATTAAAAAATAATAAATTCTGTGGAAGTAAAATTGTATTAGAACTATTAAATTAATGAAATTATATTAATCTCAAATACTGTGTTTGGTTTTGGGCCCCTCACTACAAGAAAGATTGAGGTACTGGAGTGCATCCAGAGAAGGGCAATAGATCTGATGAAGGGTTTTGAAGCAGAAGTCCCATGAGGAGCAGCTGAGGGAATGGAGGATTTTTAGCCTGGAGAAAAGAGAGCTGAGGGGAAACCTTATCTACAAGTGCCTGAAGGGATGGTGTAAACAGACAACAAGTGACAGGATGAGAAGCTGACAGACAGAAGGAGAGGATGCCACCCAGAGGGACATGGGCAAGCTTTGGAAGTAGACCCAGAAGCATCTCATAAAGTTC
This sequence comes from Alauda arvensis, assembly GCA_902810485.1. Lineage (NCBI taxonomy): Eukaryota > Metazoa > Chordata > Aves > Passeriformes > Alaudidae > Alauda > Alauda arvensis. Next base: position 39,840 of record CADDXX010000244.1, on the reverse strand, counting down.
AACAAGGCCAAGTGTGAGGYSCTGCACCCAGACTGGGGCAGTGCCAGACATGGCTGGGACATCATAGAGAGCACACAGACATAGAAGGACTTTGGGCTTCAGGATTAAAAGCTGGCCAAGACCTGGCATTGTGTACCTGCAGTGCATAAAGCCAAGTACATATTGAGCTGCATCAAGAGAAGCATGAACCTCCAGGTTCAGGGAGGTGACTCTTCCCCTCTATTCTGCTCATGTTATTCCAAGGGAATCTTCAAAAACAAATGAGATAACTAGAGATAAAAATGTTGCAGTTTTACCAGACCATTCAGAGAATGATGACCTATTAGAATCTTAAAGAATTAAAAGTATAACATTTAGGCCAGCCTGACACAACTTCTAAAAACTTCTGCAGAAATTTAAAATTGGTAGTTTTGATTATTTTTAAGAATTTTATACCTCTAATAAATTGTGCCTCAAAAATAACAGTAAGAAAGAAGTATTTGGTCTATCTTTAATACAGACTTTCCATTTTTCTACTATTCTGAAGAAATAGGTTGCAACCAGGATAACATGAAAAAACATTTTTTGTGTTTTTTTTTTTTTTTAATGTGTTCTAGAAAGAAATGGTGCAGTAAGTGGGACATTTAATTATTTTAATCGATAATGTCAGATGGATGCACAAGAGAATAGAAATTTCAAAAAATTATGGTGGAACATTTAATACTAATTTACATCTTAAACAATAAAATTAAGTTCAGCTCCAATACAACCAACCTTTTAACTGGAATGAGCTCTAAAAATGTTCTTATGAAAGAGTCTCAGTTTAATAGCTGCTTAAAATAATTTCCATTAAGTCTGTAACCAAAACCTACACTAAAGCTTTAATTAACTACAGAAGCAGTCAATTAAAAATATGAAATTAAGGAATTACCCTCTCCCATAACTGTGATCCTGTTTTTTTATAAGCAACATGATGTAGTTAATGATTTTAATCTACTCATGCTCTAGCCATGAAATTTATAAAGTATACTTGAGATCATATGCAACGCATATTAATTTGTAGTAGTCAGAGTTATTGGTTGATATTTTAATTATACATTATATTTTAAATACAGCTTTTTTTATTTTCATGGACTTATTTCACATGGTTTATCATTTGTTGTACAGAAACTTGTGTTGATAAGCGGGAGGATAATTTATTTTTAATTCCGTTTGCTGCTTTTTACTGTGTGATGTCAGAAATACTGTTAGGAAAAAATCCATAAAGCCCAGCAATACTTAATTTATTGTAAGGATGCACTATAATAATATTAGAAAAAGGAAATTATCTTAAAAATTTTATTTTTAGAAAACAAACTTTTTATTCAAATAAATTAACTTCCAAGAAAATAAAGAACACATGTATGGTTCTGTTTTTTAGCAAGAAACAAAACAAAAAACGAAAAAAAAAGGAATACTTTGGTCATAGTTACTCAAGTTTTTCAGATATAAAGACAGCAAAGAATCCAGAGAAATTGAGATAATTTATTAATTAAATTAATTTATTAATTAAATCATAGCACTGAGTAGTCTGAGGTAAATCTGTGAGAAGTACTTTTGTTCTGAGCCTTATTATTAGGAAAGGACTAGGAGTACATATGACTACTGTTTAACAGTGTACTGTAACTCCTGTATTAAACACTGGACTTAAATTTTTAAGGCCTTAAATGTTTTAATTATCTTTAAGTACTTAAAATCCCTGTGGATTGAGTACTACTTTTGATCTTTTAATTAATTCATTCCTAATGGACTAACCCTGTCATGTCTCTCAGACAGTTTCTTTCATACGTCCAACTTCAATAGGGGTGTCCGTAATCCCAGGACCCCAACTTTCACCAACCAACAATTAATAGCAATGCACTAGAGAACCTCTGCAGCTCATTTCAGATTCCCCATTACAACTAGCCTAGGACTAGTCCATTAAACTCCTTGTTACAAAAGTATTATTTTTCAGTTTCCCAAAAGCCAAGCTTTTGCTGGAACAAGAATATTTTTGGATGGACCACTTCTGATGATAGTCAGAGGTCAAAGGAAATATAAAAAGTAGTCATATTAAATAACATAAACATAAACAGGTCTTAGCCACTAGATCGATGAAGAGACTATAAATGCAAAAAATAAACCACAGTCATTTGTAGTAGAAAGTTTTGAATAGTGAGTCATTAATGGTATGTAACTACATTTTGTGGGACTGTGACAACATAATCTGCTCTCTTTGCTCAGTTAGAATGAGCCAAACATACGATTTTATTTTACTTGTTCATTTTTCACATACAGTCCCTGATAATGGAAGCACAAAGAGTTCTATCTTGCTAAGAAAGCCATCAGCAACATTGTATGACATATTTATTTAAGTGAAAAGCAAGTTACTCAGAATTTAAATTGAATTTAGCTTCATGACAAGTAACCTGTTATGAATCCTGAACAATTCTGTCTGGCTTTGGGGAGTTTGAAAAAATTTCATCAGGAGACATGAAGGGGCTCCTCACATGACGTTAGGAAAATAAGAAGGACTTGCAATGTACCATACAGTTGCAGGTTTTGTATGAAGATTTTTTATGTTAATTATAATAATTTCTAGTATTGTTGCTATTTCTATTTCTATGAATCAAATAATAGCTTACAGTGATGCAAAAGTCTTTTACAAAATAAAAGACTGACAACATATGTATAGCGCTTTCATATATTTTTAAATAATTGTCAGTCTTCTATCAGCTTAATCACACTTTTACGCCTTCATGAGAAAGCTAGTTTAATTACTTTCTTAATTTTTTGAGCTGTGAAATGTTATCCTATTGAGACCCTGAAATGAAAAATACAACACAGATCTGAAGAAAGTGTTTCAGACAGAGTAAGGAAGGATTTCCTGATTTGGTTTCTCAAAACCAAATCAAAACAAAGCAAAAAACAACTCAGCAAACAACTGTAGCTTTGGATAAGTCAAATCTAGCATAGGAGCATTAATCATTATTACACAGTGCAATTCCTCCATAAAAAAAAAGCCAAAGAAAGATTGTATACATCAGTCTGCAAGAAGTTATATTTAAAATAATAAAGGCAGTATATTCTCTCTTGTACACAGTTTATAACAGTGTTAGTGTAAAATTATGCAGTGTATTGAAGAGATCTTCTGATGTGTACAAAGAAGAGGAATTTTAAACTGTTATCTGAAATCCAATTTACCACTGGGTATAAAACAAACACCTTTGGAGCAGCTATAATGAAACAACAGATCAGATATCCCTGCAGAAAACAACATAAATGACAGCTATAAATGTATTCTCAGAAGACTGGAAAATAATAAAGGAACAGGTCCAGTTTTACTGAAAGTGGCAGTTTTAACCACCCGATTGAAGTTATATGTGACAAAATGAAGAAAAGACAAGAAAGATTCTGTAAAGGAAATACATGTCTCATAAATTTAATAGACTTTTCTGAAAGACTCAATAAACACATATATCAGAGAGCGATCCAGTCCATAAAACCTGTTTAGGTTCCCAAGGATTATTTAAAATGGTCTTTAACTAGCAAGTCTCAGAGAAACCAAGTTGTCATAAAAACATAGAAGACCCTTACGTATATAAATAACCTGTTCAGGAGCAGAAGATGTAGAATCATATAAACATGGAATCATTAAGGATGGAAAGGATCTCCAAGATCATAATGTCCAACCTTTGACCAAACAATACCATGCCAAGTAAACCACAGCACCAAGCACCACATTCAGTTTTTTTTTAAATATGAGGGATGGTGACTCTATTACTTTCCTCAGCAGCCCATTCCAATGCTTATCAATTCTTCCAGTGAAAAAAATTCTTCTTGATGTCCAAATTGAACCTCCCCTTGAGGCCATTTCCTCTTCTCCTGCTGCTAGCTGAAATGAAAAAGAAACTGACCCCCACCTGGCTTTCCCCCACACCCTCCTTTCAGGAAAGCATGCTCTGTCCTGAGACCCCTCCAAGTTAAACCATGCCAGCTCCTGCAGCCATTTCTCATGGCACTTGTATTTCAGATGCATCACCAGCTTTGTTTCCCTTCTCTGGACTTGCTCCAGCACTTTCAGGTCTTTCTTCTATTAAGGCACCCAAAACTGGACACAGGATTTGAGGTGTGGCCTCACCACACCTGAATACAGGGGGACAATCCCTGCCCCAATCCTGCTGGCCACACTATTGCTGGTACAGGCCAAGGATGCCATTGGCCTTCTTGGCAACCTGGGCAAACTAGTTCATGTTCAGCCACTGTCAAACAGCACTCTGGGGTTGTTTTCCTTGCAGCTCCCAGTCACCATTCCCTATTAATCTGAAGTACTGCCCGAGGTTGTTGTGAAACAATTGCAGCACTCGGCACTTGGTGGTGTTGAACCTCATACCACTGGCCTCAGCACATCAATCCAGGATCCCTCTGTGTCCCTTTCTACCCACCAGCAGGTCAACACTCCTGACAAACTTGGTGTCATCTGAACTTTACTGAACTTACTTTAATATCAAGGGTGCTTTTGATCCCTTTGTCCAGATCATTGATCAAGCTATTAAACATGACTGGCTCCAATACCAAACCCTAGGACCAAGCACTAGTGACCAGGCAATAGCTGGTTGTWCCTCCACTCACCATAACTACCTGGTTATGGGCCTGGCCATCCAGCCAGTTTTTAACCCAGCAAACAGTGCAAATATCCAAGCCATATCCAGCTTCCCCAGGAGAATATTGTATCAAAGGTTTTACAGAAGTCTGATAGACAATAYCCACAGCCTTCCCTTCATCCACTAGGCAAGTCACCTGGTCACAAAGGGGGTCAGGCTGGTCAAGCAGAACCTACATTTCCTAAACCCTTYCTGGTTGGGCATGATACTCCTGTTATACAAGTATAAATAATAAATTATAACTTTTAACTGCTGCCATTGATGACTGTATTGATAGTGTTCAGTTTAATAGTTTGATGAATGAGTCACAAAAAAGGATTAGTTGCCCAGTGATGACATTTGATTATGTATTAATATACGGAGTACCATATCTGAGGCATGAGTTGCAGAAGAGGCTTAAGTAAATGATAAAAAAGCCAAGAAATTAAACACAAGACATGCAAATATAAAATGACACATGTGGTAGAAACAGACAAACAAGAACCTAACTAATAATGCCCTAAAATTTCAGTGAGAATATAAGCTCCCTGCCCAGTAGTCATCAAGAGTGCAGGAAAAATTATGAGGGAAGGAACATGAAACAAAAGATATAAGTTAAAAATGTTATGCTATTCACCCTTCTGAATTGATCTTCAATATCCATCTTAGCCTTTTCAAAAAAAGTGCAATTGTTCTCAGAAAGGTCCAGAGATTAGAGGCAAAGATACACAGTATGGTGGATGGCTTTTTAACAAGAAACAAATATACGGAACAGGAGTTCACATGTAAGACCACYGGGCAGAGAGGGATGCTCTGCAGGTTAGAAGTTACATCTAACCCTGAAAATTAAGATGGAAAATGTACTCTGCCTAGTAAGAAAAAGAACTCTTCCACATAATCCAAAAGCTAGTAGCATGTATTTCACAGGAGGATCTACCAGACGATGAATCTAGAAACTGACTGAAACTACCAGGAAGATGCCTTAAATTACCGAGAGTCTTGGAAAGTGCTGAGTAGCCTAGCCCTGCCAGCTTGGGTGAAGAATATGTGCATTTTCAAGGAATATGTGCTCTTTTCACTATAATAGAAGAAGCTATGTTGAGGCAGCTACAAGCTCTGGTATACAACAAATACCTCTACAATTCAAGGGCCAGTAGTAAGGAGTCCTCCAGTTCATGTCTCCTTCTATGTGAAAAGGCTGAGAGAGTTGCGACTGCTCAGCCTGGAGAATAGAAGGCTTAAGGGTGAACCTGCATCAGTACCTAAGGGGCCCTACAAGAAGGATGGTAAGGAACTGGTTACAAGGATGTACAAGGGGAAAAGGCTTTTAAGTAAGAGAGATTAGGTTTAAATGAAATATTAGGAAGAAATTCTTTACTGTGAGGGTGGTGAGCCACCAGAAAGTATTGTTCAAAGAAGTTGTGGATGGGRCACCTGTGGAAATGTCCAGAGTCAAGTTATGGGACTTTGAACAAACTGGCCTAGTGGAAGCTGTTCCTGCCTATGGAATCGGTCGTTGGAATCTGATAATCTTCAAGGTCCTTTCCAASCCAAAACCTTTTGATTTTACAAAAAAAGAAAAAAAAGTGTTCTTACAAAGTAACCTGTTAGATGAGGAAACTGACCTGCATACAGAGAAAAAGTCARTGGATATACTTAAGAAGTGACAGCAAAATCTTGGCTTTTCCTTTACACTTTCCCAGATAACGTTACTGGATATTGTCTTCACTGATTTGAAATCAGATGATACTTTGGTCATACCAAAACCTTGGAGCCGTTAATAGAAAAGGAGTAGGATTCTAAGGAAAAAAAACCAAACAAAAAAAAACCCCAAAAAACCAAGAAAACAAAATAAATTATTTGAAGAACCACTAATAAAATGAATGGAAGATGTGGAAGAGAGTGAAGGAAGAAGAGTCGGGATTCTTACTTGGCTGACTTGATAACAGATGAATGAATGACTGCTTTAGGGACATGACTACCCAATCAAGAAATATGTATTATGTTGCAAGATGAACTAAATTACTTTAGCTGGAAAAAAAAAAATTACTGGCGCAAAATAACAACAGAAAAGTTAAAAGATTAAAGGTTTTAATGCTATTTTTAACAGAACTCCCAGTAAGGTTAGAAAAAAAAAAAATTTGTTTTCAAAAGAAAAATAAGGCCTCATTATGTAACTTCTCTTATTTTTCAGAAAACTGAACAGGAACAACATTCCTGTTACCCATTACAACAGCCTTTCCTGACTGAGGAAAACCAATGAGTTAATTTGCTCATTGATATTCTTCTTCATTTCCTTCATGACGTTTCTAACATGGTCCCTCTTTTTTTTCCTCTTTTTTTATTTTGTGTTTCTAATATTTAGAATAATAAAATATTGTGCAATATGCTATGTATTAGTATTATCTGAGTAGATTTATACAGGATCCTTCTTAGATAACTACTTGGGTGTCTTATTCCCCTTCTCCCTTGCTATGTAGCAATGCTGTCACTCTGTGTCATCACCAGCTTCTACCACCTATGTTAGGTTGTGGTAAATGCCTTTGGATTTAACAACAATATACTTTATGATGACAAAAAATACCTCACAAGGAAAAAGATTTCCACATTTTTCTTGCAAAGAACACAAGCACAACTGCAATGATCATTTACTATGCTGTCTAGGAAAAAACTAGTAATTCTGTCTTCAAAACAGGGTTTAAGAGGAATGTAGAAAATACAGCATGGGGTGCATTCTTTGAATAACAAATGAAGAACTTATCAAACAACTGCTCATTAAGCAAATACTGCCAATTCCATGAATCAAATGAGGCAGGACCTTACACAAAAAAACCCCCACAGCTTGTAATTAGACAATTAAAAGATGACAGTGCACACAAACATGAAGACCAAATTAACGTATTGCAGGCTGCCCCTTGTTTGATTTTGTTTGGGTTATTTGTATCTTTCAGTCCTAAAAGAGTTGTTTAAAGATAGACTTGCTTATTGTTTTTAGTACACTATAATCCTTATATGACTTTTTATTAAGCAGCATTTAYAAATTAGCTCAATTACATTAGAGAAATTACAGCTAAAAACATGTTTGCCAAAAGTAGCTTCAGCAAACAAGAATTTCTTGCATTAATCAGAGCTATAAGCACCAACCAACTGAACATGTGGGTGGGACTGAACATAGCAATGTAATGCCATGCTGCATGCTCTAGGTTATCTGAGAGACTGATGACCTAAACCTACAGGGAAACCGTGTCCTTCTGGTGTTGTGGCACATTTTAGGTCCTCCATAACAACCTACGCACTTATGTTTAAACAATAAAATCCAGCATTTCCTGTACAAAGCTAAATCCATGTATTTGTCTTCCTGCTTAAAATAACATCAGGAAGGCACAGTGCTGGTCAGCACACACCCTACGAACCTACAATTTAATTCTGTTGATGTGCTGTCTTTATTAATGGCAAACTCACAAACATTAGTCCCTACTTTATATGTCTTCCGTGTAAGAGGTGCCATATGTAGCAAGCACTGTCCTGGAAAGGGACAATGCTTAATGTTCACTGAATAAAACAGCAGTCTCATAAAACCTGATAAAATCATCACAGGCAAGGAAAAGCAAACCAGCTGTCAAGTAGAAATAGAGTGCAAGTATTTTTTATTTTGAAAATTTAATTTTCGTCTAAGGATCTTGCTTACAGTTCATTTTTTACAGAGCCAGTACAAAGTGACTGGAAATTCTGTTTCTGGTTACTTGCTTCACTTGGATTAATAGCTAACATTCAACATCTGTAAGTAGAACCAAGTATTTAAGTAAAGGACTGGCAATATATCCATCCAGTTTTGTATTTTACTCTACCTGCAACTTAAAATTCTTAAGTGACAGTAAGTAATCTATAAACTACTGCCCCTACAAAGAAGAAACCGAAACCAAAACAAAAATATGAGATCAGTAACACTTCTAAAATTTACATACAGACCTGCAAATCAAAGTTAACATCAATATCAGCGCAAAATCTTATTAATATAATTACCAATCCAAAAATTTCAAATTTCTTTTTGGAATAATGGCTATTTTGGTATTCAGCAGAGACATTACCATTATGGACAGATAAATGGTCTACTCCAAACTCATTATTAACAGAATATTTAAATGTTTGACAAGTATTCAATGGAAAACCACAGTTCTGAGTTGATTTCCTTTCAGGAAACTTGTCGTGAAAACATTCTGAAACCTCTGTAATGTAATCCTCTGGAGAAGAAGACAGTGTTTTCAGAAAACATCCAGATTATCTACACTATTAAGAAATTTTCTGAACTGTCATTTAAGTTTGTGTTTTGTGCAACAGCCACTGGATAAGGCCTCTCATATTATTAGTTCAGTGACTTTATTCTTTGAATCAGCACAGCAGGCAGTCTTGGTCCCCTGCAACAATATTATCTGCTTCCCCTAGTGCCTGCAGGATGTCATCTGCAATATTTGACTTCGGTTTTATTGCTATAGCATGAACTCCTCTTTGCTTTCTGCTTTACATATCTATTCTCAATCTCTCAGGAGTGCTGAATACGTCTAGTCTGAGACTGAACTGACAGTTTTTCCATGATCCTTTGCAACCACCTGTGCTTCCAAACACACAGAAGTGCATAAATGCAGGCAACAGTGAGGCTTTAAATCTAAGGGAGTGCTCAGGACAGAAACTGAACTCCTCCCCTACAACAAAATCACTACTTTCTCCCAGTGCCAGGCAAAACAGACCACCAACTATTTCTCTGAAATATTGCTAGCTCCGTGTAACATATCCAGATTATGTAGCTTCTTAATGGTTTATACACATAGATGTGTTAAGACTAAAACCTTGGTGATCAGAAATCTATAATATTACACTGAACGTTTCTTTGTTAAGGAAATGCAAATTATGTTGACCTTCTAATTCTATTCTACAGTGTTTTTCTGACTAGATATGATTTAAAAGTGAATACATTGCACATTTCCAGTGAAAAAATTCAATTTTATATCAGGGCTGGGTCATTTAGAGTACTCAAAATAAGAATTTGTAAGGGCCAGTGTTATCCATATTTTATACCATACCCAGCTTGGAGTCATCTGAAGTCAAATTTATGGACATTGTTAGTTGCCATGAAGTCCTGAGTTTGTACAGTTCCCTCCCCCATCCCCAGATGAAGAGAGAGGTACAGTATGAATAATCTCTCAGGCTTTCAAAGTCAGACCATTTTTTTGTATTGATTTCTGTCATATGGATGATGCAGTTAGTCTGAAGCAGCAACATTATCATTTTGGTTCTCAGGCATAGGAACTCTTGCAATCTCTTTCTTCCTAGCTAGTAATTYATATCATTCCTCTGATGAGTATAAAGGGGGTATGTTATATCATGGGGAGTCCTCATTAACTCTACAGGCAATTTAAAAGAGAACTGGACATTTAGTAGCTACTGAAGGTATATCAGTTTTAAAATATAAGTGTACAAGATTCAACTAATATTTTTTTTAATGTATAGTGTCCCTTCTCAAAGTTTGACAGGGCAGTAACTTGGAAAATTGTGTCTGAATTACCTCATTTTCAACTATTTTAATGTTATCCAAAAAATCTGTTACAGCATAAGAGTCTTCTGTAACCACATACACTCCAACAGATATAACTGGCTCCACTCTTTCTGCTTTTAACACAAAATCAGTGAAAACACATCTCCCTTCTTAGGATTAAAGGTCAGAGACCTTGTATGCTATTGGGGTTTTGATTATTGAGGAAATTTTGAATTTTCCTATCCAGCCTAGATGTGAGTATATTATATAAAGCAAAAATGTAACATTGGCTAGGGGTACATGGCTGACTTGTGTAACCCTTCCAGTTTATATCACTTTTCTCTCTGCAGACAGTTTAGATCACAGACACTTCAYGATCACATGATTTTAAGTTTCCCTATGATGAATGTAGGTTTCAGACACTAAGCCCACTTAGGCATACTCTATTTTAGTCTGAACATTTCTTAGATCGGCATAAATTTGTATACCAGATGTCGCCTTGTAATTAACACATTGGGATTTGGGAGCTGTAGATTTTTCTGGTTACAAACTTTCTATCAAACCGACATCTGTGATTTATGCTTCCAACTTCCTTTCAACGCATTTACATAATCTGTTCAATATAAGGAGAGATCACAAACTCCCTACATATTTAGAAATAGATTCCACRGAAAGAGTTAAAACCAAATCAAAGAATTGTTTAAGCTTCTCTTTTACAGTGGCAGTTACTGTAAAACACCTATAGTCAAATTTTCTCAGAACAACAATATATTTTAGTCATAGATTCATATAAATATTTAGCTTGGAAAGGATCCTTTAAAACAACATATCCAACCAGAAATCTAAATCTGCAGAGTTAAGCACTAAACCTTGTCCCTAATCTAACATCTACACTTTTTTTTTAAATTCCAGGGATCCTGACTTAACTAGTGCAATGGTCAGTTTGTTYCAATGCTTGGTAACACTTTCGGTGAAGAAATTTTTCATTACATGCAATCTAAACCTCCCCTGGTGCAACTTGAGGCTATGTCTTCTTGTCTTATTGCTTGTTAAGTGGGAGAAAAGGCTGAGACTGACCTTGCTACAACCTCCTTTCAGGTAACTACAGAAGGTTCACCYTGAGCTTTCTTTTCTCCAGGCWAAACAAAMCCAGTTCCTCATAGAACTTGTGTTCCAAACCTTTCATATCATCTTGCCCTTCTGTGGGCTCACTCCAGCACTTTCAGGTCTTTTGTATAGTGAAGGATGCAAAATTGGACACCAGTGCTGCTGGCCACACTGTTGGTGATTSAGACCAGGATGCCAATGGCCTTCTTGCTACTGACTCATGTTCAGCCACTTTTAACCAGCATTCCCAAGTCCTTTTTTTTTGCTGGGCTGTTTTCCAGCCTGTAACAATGGCTGGGGTTGTTACAACCCAAGTGCAGGACCCARCCCTTTGTGTTGTTGAACTTTATTCCACTGGCCTTGGCCCCTTGATCTGACCTCTCAGGATCCCTCTTAGAAACATTCCTACCCCACATCAGACAAACACTCCCACCCAGCTTGGAATCATCTGTAAACTCACTGGGGTAGCATCCAATCGCATTGTCACTGATCATTGATAAACAGATCATTGATAAACAGATTAAATAGGATCAGGTCCCCAGACTGAACACTGGGGGAAATCTGGTTTCCTGACAATTGTGAATGAGAAAAAACAAGTTGTTATTCTCTCAGGAAATACTGCACAATAGGGGCTCAGAATTGAAYTGTAAACCCTTCTTCTGACACTTGTTGCTTCTTATTTTGAAKTTACCAGTTTTGTTTAGAAACACGTCTGGAAGTAGGCTCCATTTAAAGAAGACTGGTAAACCAGAGCACATTTGTGCCTGGAGCTGCAAGGGTGAACTTGATTCTGACCTCAGTGGCTCTGTCTTCTGACCAACACAACCGTGGTTGGTACATGGGCAGTAGCATTGTTTCTATCCCCTGAAACACAYGCCAGGGCCATCCAGCGAATTAAACTGATCATATGGAGGGGAAAGGYTGTTTGGTGTTCTGAAGGAACTTGGGAAGTAGAGAAGGCCAGGARTTGCTCAGAAAGTTAAGATAAGCTTTCCCTTTTTTCTCCTTCCCCTTTTTTCTCTCCTGGTAAAAGCAGGAGCAGCAGACTGTCCCTCCATTCCAATTCGATCTTTCTTACACTCCCCAAATCACTGCTGAYTCTACTTTCTGTCCTGTACTCAAATGATTACATCTAAAGAATAAAAACTCTTATTTGGTCAAGTACATTAAAATATATTTAATTATATTAGGGCTTATTCTGTCTTGTCAACACTTCCATTAAGGGTGGAACCTCCACTCACTACTAAGAAGGTAACTTCACAGTTTAACTCTATTCTATCWCCAATATCTTAAATCTATTCTCTGTATGTCTTAGGAAATAATTGAATATTAGGAGAGCACAACTATATTAATGGGGGTTGCACATTATTGAAAATTAAAATTGCTAMAGGCAATAGGAAAAAAACCTGAAATTTTATAATGAAGAGTGTGCACACATGTCTATCAAATATCATTGGAATTTAATACTTTCACAACCATAACGAGGCTGCCATAAAAAAAAATAAAATACA
>CADDXX010000244.1:11039-26480 GCA_902810485.1 Alauda arvensis | reverse complement strand
GCATTGATTTTCTCTATCTGTAACACCAGAGGTCAATATTTATTTATATTTGTAATTGCAAATTGCTATCCTAATGTAATGATAGATGAATGAAAAAACAGATWTGTAGTTCTGAATAACCTTAATTCACTGGGAGTATAAATAAATAAAGGAAAAATCATTAATTTGAAGATGAGTCATTTCTAATGCCAAAATTAAAGATCACTTGCTACAGCTAAAATCTAATACCTTTAAGAAAGGCTGATTRCACAGATATTAATATATATGTTTATATTCATTAGAAGCTAGAGGCAGAGAAGCTAGAGGTTGATACAGTCTCCTTAGAAAAAATTCATGCAGAARCAGGACCTTTCTGGTTATAGTCACCACCATGAATAAAGCCACTATGAAAACTGGKTACAGAGTCAGAGCAGAGTGTACAYAGGATGTATTGAAACTGAAGACATGTTTAATGCGAGAGAGAAGCAGGATCTTTGGGATCTATGTTGCCAGTGGGAGGATACTGACAAACCCACCACGACCCTTCTTTCCACAAGATCAGAGCAAGGAAGGGGTTCTTGGAAGGTCAGAGTTTGAGATATGAACCCATACAGAAAGGAAAGAGGATGCAAAAAGAAAAAAAATTCTCCAAGTCAGAACCTTCTGTGCATAGTTCTTCTTGACTTTACACTATCTAGTGAAGTCTCTGGGCAAAGTAGCAGTTTAAGACCTGATTTTTTTTGAATGTTAGGGTTTTTTCGGACTTGACGGAGTTTGGTTTACAGCTGGACTCAGYACCTTGARTCTTTTCCAASCTAAACAGTTCTAAGATTWTATGATTTTACATCACAATTGATAYAGATTCAAAAGGTATACTGAKATTCAGCAAGTAGCACAGACTGGCTACTTTCCAAGGTCCATTAGTTGTTAACAAAACTTTTTTAATARCAGTTGCAAATTAAAGAACTATTGGAAATGTGGCATGTTGCCGTGCCACATACATACTTCATGATTTAGGCCACCCAGATGAGCTTGACTGCATTGCTGCTATTATGTATAACTGCTTTGTGAACTTAATTTCATCTTCTTTGGGATTGTTGAAGGTAACATTGTGCAATGTCTGATTTCTCAAGAATGAAATAGGTTATCATTACAAAGGAAGAAAAAATAAATTTCATAAACCATGGAAATACGTGCTTCAACAATTTTCTTTTTTTTTTAATGCAGAATAAACAGCTAAGCAATACAGATCTATTCTACTAAAACAGAAAGGGGAAGGGCAAGCAACAGGATGCCACCTCATACATAAAAATGTTTTCTTGGAGTAAAATAAATGATGAGAATAAAAGCAGTGTGTGAAGTTGAAGGTGAAGGGGAAATGGCTGCATGGTTGTTTGAATCTCTTTGAACAAACATTTACACAACTACCTCTTTTCCCAATTAAAGCAAATAGTGCAGCATTAAGACGTGTAATATCCAAAATATCTAAGTTTCAAAATAGGCACAGTATATTTATAAAACTAAAATGGATTTTCTAAATTCTAACTTTAGAATCAGATATTGCAAGATATCAGATCAGATATGCAATTGATAAATGAAATGTCACTGATGCTAAACTTTAATTAAGGAGGAAAAAAATCCCCAACACCAACAAATAACAAAACCCAAAATTAAAAAAAAAAATTAGAAAAATCATCTTTATTCATTTGAATGAGCCTTGGGTAGTAATATACCCCTGTTTCAGAAGTGTTATACAGACTTGTGTAGGCAACTGTACTGCCTGGAATTCTACAAGACCCTGCTACAAAGGAGACTCACCTTAGGAAAAGTCAACACCGCTTATTGCAGAGGTTCATTTGGGTGGCAAGACGGTGAGGGTTGGCTGGCATTACACTTTTTAGATAATTAGCCTTTAACTGCAACATTCTTCATTTTATTTGCTTCTAGGAATTGTGCAGGATTCTTGTCTTTGGTGTTCATTGCATTGACTCCAGTAGCATGGGATAAAAAGCAGTATGGTCAAAAGACCTCTTGAAAACTTGACACAATTAAAGTGAACCATTTTGTTCTGATTTTTCAGGTGCTAAATGTRTTTGGGGGAGCATCTTTATAAATATGTGACAAAACTGTTTGCCCACTTTCAAATATCTCCAGTTTCCAAGTTTCTATGCCATACCACCTGTAGACCTGGAAAATCCACCTACACTGWAATACGTGCAGCTAAATCTGTAGACATGGACATTTTGCCTTGCTCTGGCTTTCAGAACTTTATGTAGCTCAGAGATTACTGGAGATCATTAATGAATACAGCATGGCTTACTGCTAAAACCACCATTAAGAAAGACTGTACTTCAAATTATTCATGTCCATCTTTAACAGTGAAAATATTGCAGCAAAAATTAGCTGAGTTTGCTTCTGAAAAAGCACAGCTATGTGACTGGTGAAGTAAGAAGGCTTTTTGTTCTGCCATGGGAGGGCACTGTAATTCAGAGGGAAAAAAAAGACGGGTTAAAAAAAAGCTTTTTTTTTTCATGTTTTCAATGAATGACAAACCTTAAGGATCCAGCTCTGATGCAGGCACAAGAATGCACTTGCACACACCAAGGATAGGAACGGTGCTCACAGAGCTCTGACACAGCCCTGAGTCCCTCACCACAGCTATGAATTCACACCTTAAAGGAAAAATAATTGAGTAAATAAGGGCCTAATTAGACTTCAAAAAAAGGATTCCTCCAAAGAAAGTTTTCTGGTACAACAGAAACTGATTTGGTACAATCATACACAAATTTTCAGGGTTTAGGCTAGTAGTATCTGGTGTTTACACTATTATCTGGTGTTTGCAAAGGCCACAAAGAGTATTTTTGCAACTTTTCTTTTTTATTTATTTTTTAGCTGACACTGTATTAATAGATAAAAAGGAGGTTTTAAGAAAGATGGAGGGAGACTTTTTACCAGGATCTGTAGTGACAGGACAAGGTGCAAGGTTTTACTGACAGACCATAGTTTTAGATTGGACATAAGGAAGGAATTTTTCACTATGAGTATGATGAGATGGTGGAATAGGAAGCCCAGAGAAGTTGGGTGTCYCATCCCTAGAAGTGTTYRAGACCAGGTTGGATGGGGTTGGTACTAAATGATCTTTAAAATCCCTTCCAACCCAAATCATTTGATGATTCTATGATATATATTCTCTATCTATATGTGGCTGTAGAATATTTAAAACTGCAAAAAACTCTATGTAAGGCTGATTGATTACTTAAGAAGACAGGCAYATTCCATGCAGTAAATCAGCATAATATGTTTTTCTCAGATAATAGCCTGAGTGCATGAGGATCCAAAATGATAGAGAGTTGCCTTATATGTAGAGAAAAATAGGTAAAAAATGTACCCTCTGAGAGCTGCACTTAATAATGTTTGGATACAGCAGCTTGCAATCACATTTTCAACTTTCACAGAATTTACTACTTAGTCAATGGCCAAAAGTAAAGTTATTTTACTCTGTAAACTAMATGTCAACACAAACCAAAAATTTATAGGGGATAAATTTGGAAATCAGGAAGATGAAGATTACCTCAGCCAGCATGGTGTTATTCATACAATTTATCAACTGACATAGATCCTATAGGTCCACTCAGTTCCTACAGTGAAGGAAGTGTTTCAAGTGGCAGTAGACAGTAAAAAAAAACGAAAAATTTTACCTAACACACAGTTCTCATCACATCTGTGTTTGTGAGGGAATGGAATGTGTAAAGTAAAAGAAGCACTTATAATTGAAAAAAACATTCACAAAAGGGCATAAATTAATTGTTTGTAAAAACCTGGTTTTGCTCTCAAGTTCCCTGAAAAAGCAAGGTACAGTCTGGTGACTTTGTCTCACAAGGTGAAATCAACTTMCATGACTGCTGCCATGCATATGTCTTGGTCTGTGGACTGACACCAAATCAATTTATGAGGAAACCAGTGTATGTGTCTCTGATAATTTATTACAAATAGATGCATCTGTTTTATTAAACCACGCAAGAGTAGCAAAGATTTTTTTTGTTAAGTACCTCGGAAATAAAGCAGAACATTTCTCATGTAATTAAGTGATTTTCTTAACAGTTTGCAGGTCTATAGTCTACAGATACTTTTACAGGAATGCCTGATAGGAGCTGAAAAGTCATATTTTCCAAATGAAGGACATTCCAAACTTCATTCTTTAAATTACCCTTTTATACTAGGACATGTTTTATTGGAGTTTGCATAAATTTTTAATTATCCATGCTCAATATGCAGTCTTTTAAGTAAACAGGTGGCTACAAAACTCACAAGAAACACAGTTCTATATGAGGCTTCTCAGAATTCTGAATTTTTATCTTATGTGTTTGGAATTCTGCTGCTGCTTAGATTCCAATACCACATCTAGCTCCTAATTCCTTGTTCTCAGATTGTGCTTTAAAGTGGAAAATATATTCTGTCCTTCCATTACAATGCCCAATYAATTAATATGAAATTCCAAAGTATATCTTAGTTTCCAATCCTTTTGAATTGTCAAGACTGTTTTCATTACTTTTACTTTTGAAAGTACTGAAGTTTGCATTTCATGTATATTCTAAATATCTTCCCACTTCAGTAGCTCAATCATTCATTCACTGACAATCTTACGGACAACCAGCACAAAACTGGTGGGCTGTTTTTCCAAACAAGTACGGCATGTAAGAATCAAAATAAATAAAAAAAAAAATCCAATATCTTTTTACTCCAGCTGAAAGGTGAAGTTTGGTTTGAAGATTCAAAATGCAATGTGCAGTGCCAAGCACCCATGCAGCCTTGGCAGTGACTGGTTGGTAACACAGGTGGCAATGAGGCAGCAGAGTCCCCCAGACAGCAGTGGAGCCTCCCATGTCCAGAGCTATGCAAGCAGAGTGAAACCAGAGGGTCCAGAGACAGATCCTGCTCCCATACTTGAGACCCACGTGATACTCTGCCCACCTCTCTGGGACTGTCCTGTATGGCACAGACACTGATATCCTGGTGTGAGTTGCATATAAACCAAAAGGTGATGGGGAGCTGGAGTAACAATTGTTGAAGAAGGGGCTGGAGGAGCTCAGTCTGTTCAGTCTGGGAAGGGACAGCTTTTGAAGAGTCTTTTTRACATCTACAGATACCTGGTAGAAARGAAATATGGAGGCAGACTCTTCTCAAATGTTCACAGTTAGAGGAAATCAGGCAAAAAATTACAAGTTGCAATAAACCAATTTTGATTGAAGTTATGTATATGTATATAAGGTTACATTTATATGGTGAAGCTGGTAAGGCTCCCCAGAGATATTATGAGACCTTTGTACCTGCAGATACTAAAACCTTTGCAAACAATGTCATGAGCAATGCAGTCTGACAGAGATGCTTTGGCCTAGATGCCTTTCAGAGGTCATTACCAACCTAAATTATTCTATAATTCCATTATACGTATTTTTTTTTTTGCATATATTTTTCAGCATTAAGAGAAAAGTTCTTATGTTCCTTACAAGCTCCTATAAGAAARCACATTGAAAACTGCCAAATCAAAAAACCAGGTGAACTCTGATACCAGGTAGATCATTGCATGGACCTTTGGTACTACCACAGTACTAGTAAAACATCCTACTTTTTTTTTCCTATGAAAATCTTTTCTTCCTGTTAAAATAAGAGTTATTWATAGCCCATACACAGACATGTACATGATGGAAGGTGTTCAATTTTTACAGTTTTAATTCTGAAATTGGTGAAGTACTCAGAACAATATTACCATATTCAACAATATAGTAGATTATACTTCCTGAGTTAAAAAAAATAAAAATCAGTGTAACCATAGAAACAGGGGTTTACTGTTCAATCAGTTTAAAACAGGTGCTATGAAGGACATATTACCCCAGCCAGGAGACCAAGATTGTCTCGACATCATCTATGGTGGTCTAAACTAGTAGTGAAAAATCAAAACCTTAGAATTTATGAAGAAAGRGCCAACATTTTAGACTAGTATTTATACTCTCCATAGCATTAACTGAGGTTTCCAGCTACAGAGAAGCAACTGCACATTACTTCACTATCCAGAAAAAAAAGATGTAGCAATTGAGTTCAAGTTAAAGAAGACCAGCAATTATATAATAATCTAATTTTCAATTTCGTTGTACTATTTACACACGCTGAATTGGCTAAGAATGATTCTCCACCAAATCAAGATGGTAATGTTTTATATCTGCTTTGCATGAGATTGCAGAGAACAGAGAAGATCCRGAAGAGGCTTTTGGGACAATTTGAAGAGCTGTATGATGTAGGCAAAGATAGCCAAGTTAAATAAAATTAAATTGCTATAAAGACAAAAATACATAATAAAAAAATGATTGACTGGAATTTCATTTCATAGTGTAGTAGTTTATACAGACAAAAATTGAATCTATACTTTTAAATGTTTTTTGTTCTTAAATTATTCCATATCAACAAGTAAAAAATCCTTTTTWGTAAATAACTCCTCCTAGTGAGAAATGCCTGTTCTACAGACCATAAAGAAGTAATGAAATCTAATGCAGTTTGTCAAAACCTCACCTTAACGTAAACAAAGRGAAAAAAACTGTTTGTGTCACTTAATTTAATATAGAAAGAATTAGCATTTTAAGTATTATGTACRAGATATAAAATTGTATTCATTGGAAACAGCCTTTAATGGTCATCAAGTCCAACTCACTGCCATAGGCTCAGACATCTTCAATAATATTCCTGACTGAAGGAGTCATTACAACCAATTATATCAACTCTCATGGATCATGCAGTAATTGCAAGGATTTACCATTGCATATTAACAAYTAGATTTCCTTTACTAACACCTGCCTTTTTTTGCTGGGGTTCTCCAGAAAACAAGTATGTTTCCTGCTTGCTGTGATAGATTAGGTATCAATGACAAATCAGCTGTCCCAAGCAGCACTTAGCCTCTTAGCTCAGCAACTCTGTGACTGCTCCCATCTCAACCTTTCTGTTTTCTCAGTCATGCACTGCAGTCATAATGAGGTCATCCATCCTTATGACAACAAAGACCTTAACCCTTTAATACAAATGTCAACTGCAGAATCTTTAAACCCAGGAAAAGTAGAATTACTAAGAAAAAACAGTTAATGCTACAAAAGACTTTTTGTGTTCAGGTACTTAGATTGGCATACATGCACAAGCATACCCACATATATACAAGCACTTGTCTATTTACTATMATTTATTTATGGAGAGCATCTGATGACACCACTTAATAAATAGTTTGTCCTTTTTCTTTTTTTTTTTTTTCTTTTTATAATGCATAGATCAGGGATGGCTGCACTGTTGAAAAGAGGCAAAACTGTATTCATAGTATTCATTCAACTGTATTCATGACTTCATCATAGAAGGGTTCCAGCAATGAGCTTTCCATCATGCCTCTAGATATACACAGCGTAATACCTAAGAAATAGGATGGAAAAATGGCAGCATTTAAATGGATAAAACCTCTCCATTTTGTCTCATATTACTGGATATCAYAATGAGTACCTGCCATGAGTTTGACTCTTTCCCCACCACTGCCAACCTTTACAATGCAAACAGACAATCTATCATCACAGATTCCAGGGGCACTTGATTTCAGTGGGAGGCAGAGTGTTTGTATATCTGAATTTACACACCTTATACCACAATACACAAAAACATTTGCAAAATTTACAGACTGAAACAAGGTCTCCTGATTTCCCRTCAAGTGCTTCAGCTACATGAGCATCGTTTTCCTGATCTAGTTAATTGYCAGCAGCTTCCTAACTTCACTCCAAAACAAACAGTTCTGGCTAAATTTATGCCATCTTCATTTAATCTAAATAATCCACACCCACACTGAGAATAATGAACCCTACTGTTTTTTCATGTACTAGTGTGTTCTTGGATGACTTTATCATAGTTTTATTTCTCTTAATATTACCTTGGGCTCCCTAGGGAGAAAGAAGTAGTGTTTTTAGTTTCAGTCTCTGGAGACAGSCAATTCCTTTATTCCTACATTCCTTATATTGGTAAGAGAAAATTCCCTTGTTAACAGTTTATTTAAGWGCGAAAATATTTAAGTAAAATTTCTTTGCAGTAGATAAGTACTTTTTATTATCAACAAATGCCTATTACCTTTCTAGGTATCCTTTCCATACCGATTAAATCAAAAAGGAAAATGCACTGAACAGTAACCACCAAAAAGTGTATTCACTGCTTTTATCTACTCTTAAAAAAMCCCACATCAGAATTCTGTGCTTGGAAAAGAGGAACACACTCCAGTCAACAATGTTTTCACAGCRGATTAAAATCCTTGGGTATGCTCCCTAAAGATTTTTATTAAGCAAGACCTTTAATGTGCTCAGCGAAAGTTCAGGTTTTGTAACAGCTCTTCATTAAGGCTGAGTTCAAAGCACCCGGTCTTTTGCCTTATTACCAGAAAATGCTGGTCAGGGAGCTTTGAGTTTAGCACCATGTTATCAAACCAGTCAGGATTAAACCATGGGATATCCCCATAATTACCTTATCTACAATAAACCTAGGCTTAATTGGAGAAATGATCTGTCAGGCTTCCAGTTTTTATAATGTAGCTGCTCAAGTAACAGGAAAAGAGGAACCTATTCTCCATTTTCTCCCTGTTTCCCTTTAACAATGCACATACAATAGTGTGTGGCTGAAGATTTCCCACTGAAGCTAAAGACACATTTTGAACTGACCAATAAAAACGCGTATTTGCAGACATTCATTACATTCCATGTGATTGTCTTCTTCCTCACTGTTATGAGAACCAGCCATTATTTAAAATCAATTAAACGGCTTCTTTCTTTCTTTCTTTCTTTCTTTTTTTTTTTTTTTCTCAATGCTAAAGTGCTCAGTGACTTGAAATGTGATCAGTAAAATAAGGAATAATCGTTTAAGGGAACTCCTTGAATATACTGGCATAATACAACATGACAGTAAGGCATATATCCCTGATTTAATAGTCAGAGCTTATGGCTAAGCTTTTTTTAAATTTGGGGTACCTCTATTAAAATGTTTTAAATTGTAGGTTAAATGCTTCCCTTACTTGCTATTCCACCTATTAACAAGATTTTTCAAAGGAAAGRTCAACTACAAGAAAACAAAAAAATAGTGTAAATGTGAATTTTTTTAATAATTGAAGAAACTTTTGAGCATTCAGAAGGGATGAGAAAACACTGTGCCTCCAACAGTGAATTTTGTGGGAATGAATGCCACATAAACTTCAAAATTTTATTGTTCTGTTATAAAATGACAACACTTAATGTTAAGCAGACATAGCAAAATATCTTCTATCTGTCTTAAGTAGCGAACCCTTATTTTCCTRGTGTAATAAAATGACATGAATTATAACAATAGTTCAGACTGAAGAAATGAAGCAGCATGAATATAATCAAAAGCTCTCTCGGGGCTACTGTCATTATCCATTAAAAGGTAACTGACAACTTCTTCTTAATTTGCTATTAATCTTCCACATTTCCCCCACAATTTAATATGGCAACGTTTTATTTAATTAGTATGCTCATTATAATTGTTTGTCATAGTGGTTTGTTTAGTTGACACAAGTTGTCTAACACTGACTGTACAGATGGCAGAGTACCAGTGTCTAGTCTCAGAGGAACTATTTGACCACTGCAGTAAAAGAGCAATAAACAAAATAACAACATTGCAGCCCACTCCAGTTTATGTAGGCAGTCAGCCTTTTATCGCTGTAAAACCTTGAAATGGATGTATGAGCACTGCTGCTATAAACAAAGAGTTGTTTACAGCTTTGGGATGGCAGATACCACTACTGGCCTAGAAGCTTCAGCAGCCTGAATGTCAGAAACTGACTAATGTGGAGAAACATACAGTGGCTGGGTTTATACAGAATATCTTTTATAAACCTCAAGGGACAATTTATCACAAATTCATCCACTCTGCTGCAGATTGCTGCTTTAATGTTGAATACTGRATTTCAGTCCACACATCAGCCCAAGGAAAAAAGGGAGGGGAATCATAGGCTGTACTAGGTTCTCTTCAGTTCATCATGCTAATTCTGGAATTTTTCATAGCAAATCTATTATAAATACCTATTTTCCCATTTGTAAAAAGCAATTATTTTGTGATTTGTGCATCGTTTATTAGAAAAAGACAAACCTAGTTGTAACCAGAGCCTAATGGTAACCACGCCCCCTCACATTGTACACTATAAAACCGGCCAGCTTCGGCCGGTCTAGGCTCTTGGATTATGCTGAATCTGAGGAGGCCACGTGTGCTTGTGTTCCCCTGAATAAATGCGACCTCAGATCTTCATCCAAGATCCCGTCTCGTCTTTCCATAACCAGCTGATAGAAAAAGTGAGCCCAGGGCTGCTCAGAACTTGCTCCCCAACCCGCTCACGACACCTAGTTGCTCTTTTACCCTATATCAATACTGTTTAATAGTACGCAGTTAAATCTGCTTGTGAAGACTGCATATAATAATAAAACCCATGTTTTATGCTACTAATAGGCAGGCAAAAATGCAGCTGTACTCCCATATTGAAAAAAAGGGTTTTAAAAAGCAGAGAAACAGTGCACACACTGTTTTTATTGCCTTGTTAAATACCTGTGTAAGTAACCAGTAAGTAGTCACTCATTTCCTTCATCCCCTGACAATAATGAGATGGGTACATACAATTTTATTTCCTTTACCTTTACATGAAAAAACATGCAATACATAATTCTGATTGCAAATGTAAAGTCAGATGCTGAATGTTGCATAGAAATATTGAATTTAAATTCGGAACGAAAACCTAGTTATTTTCCACTAATACAAATTTCATGCTAATGTAACTCCACAGAATCACATAAAATCCATACTGACAGAAAATGTGAGATGACAACAGAGATCTAACATTAATGTCAGTTAAGTCTTGCTTCCAAACTAACACTTTCAAAGGTACTTAAGGCAAGATCAAATAACTCAAGATTCTTTTCTGAAAGGCTTCTGAAAGTATTTTGCACAAATTGCAGAATTTCAATRGAATAACTCCCTTCACATTACATACTTTGCTGAAAACATTACAAAGCTGTTTGCACTTTTCCAAGTCTGTAGCTGAGGGATTATTTGAGCATCATTTTCAAGGACATTTGAATTTCCAGCAATAGTATAGAGCAGTAATTCATGTGTAGGATTACTGCATTAATACTTGTCCAGCAATYTTCAAACCTTTACCTGTTTTTGAATCTTTACCTCTCTGACTATTGAAAACCTTGACTTTCCCAAAAAGAGTAAAATTATATTCTCATAACCACTCAGATTTTTTARGTTCCAAATAAAATTGGATTTATCAAATCATACAAAGTTTTCATGGAACATAAGATCAAYATTTACAAAATGACCACACAGGCTTGTTTAATCATATTAGGCATAAAGAAAAATTTGTAAAGGGATACACTTACAGATCACTTGTGCACAAGCTTGAGATATTTCTCCAATGTAAACTTAAATTCTCATTGTGATGTAAGAGGAGCTTTTGAGATACAGTAATTCTGGAGTGAAAACTTTAGTGAGATATTGAATTATTTTGCTCTGGATGCCCAGGAAAATAGAAAACAGAATAGTCAGTCTACCTAAATTTAATGCTTGCAATATTGATGACAGAACAAAATACAGTATAAAATGTATCATAGCATAATACCATTTAAATATGTAAAAGGTAAGCAGGAGAAAAATCAGAAGAACTTTCATGGGATATTTGCACATACTGAAATTAAAAGTTCTATAAGATAGAATAGTATATATATTAAACTAGTTTTAGGATTTTCATTGTAATGCTTATTTCATGGTCAAAAAATAAAAGTTCTAAATTGTAAAGAATAAGTAAGATAAAATAAGCCCCCAAAAGAAAGAAAATTTTCATTCAAAATATCARCAAAGAATAGAGCAGAAATGTTATTTTAATGAAAAAGAGATTATATTATAATAAGGATTTTGGAGTAAGTGATATCTAGCTAAGGAAAATGTTCATTTTATGTTTATAAGTGACTMCATATCTTAATCTATATTTACATACTTGCTAACAAAAAATCATAAATACACTATGTCCCAAATTCCACATTCCAATATATTTAGGGAACCACACTATAAATTACTGTAGTCTTCCACATTTAAGAGCAAGCAATATATTGCCTTGTTCATATTATATTCCCTATACTATAGTTTGAATTAATAATCAYCTCATAAGTTAGCTACATTTTTCAGCTCTTTCAATTTTTTTCATTCTAAACAAACCTGGTACTAATTGGAAAATTTCAGTGATAGCCTAGAAAATAACAGCAATAACAGGACATTTGGCAYCAGTAGGAACTCTGATTTTGTGCTGAAGCAGTGCTTGCATCAACATCAGCAAGCTATTTTCAAAGTCAACACACCAGTAATATYCAAAAAGTTTGAACTTTTCAGCTAAGGTAGGGAAAAAGGAACACAGGTGGACTGGTAGAAATTTCTGCCAACACGAACACCTCTTTGATTTAGTGTCAAATAGTATCTACACAAGACAACACCTTCAGGAATATRTATACAAGGTACTGTATGGGAATAAGAGCATTTTTGCATTCCTTAAATCCACCTTATCTTTATTTTGGAAATCTGTTACCAYGCTCTGTGCCATCCTGGGAAGGCAACTCACAACTCCTCTCTTTCTGCTTGCACTAGTCAACCACTTAACATATCTAAAACTCATGGAATTCTTTTCTGACTTCAAGGGCAAGGGCATGGGACATCTCCTGAAAAGGCTTTTTCAGCTTGAGCCAGGCTCAGAAGTGAGACATTTTCCCAGCTGCTTTCTCACTGTTAATGCAAAATGTTCATAAGAATGAAAAACAGTGCATAATGACGCATCCTGGCCAGATGTATTTCTGCTGACCAGCCACCTCACACAATGTATAATGTCAAGGAAGATTTTTGCTCACTTTTTGCACTTCAGTGGAATGAGAGGATGTTCTGCCTACCACTGAGGACAGTCTGGCCTGTCACTAGCTGTATACCTCTCTATGTTTTTAAACATAAAGCATTTAGGTACCGGACCTACATATTTTGTCCCTGAAAATGTGTTTAAACAGGACTTCAACAGATAAGTACTGTATATTTATTGCAATTTTATTCTTCTTCATCCAATCAAGTATCAAATTGGCTACTGCATTTCACTAGGAAATTATTTGTGAAGCAATATTAGTCAAAAATTCTCTTCTTAATATATTATTTTTTCCAAAAAAATGAATACTGGGACCAATAATGCCAGTCTCAACATCAACACTAAAGGCTTGTGAAATCCCACTATACTCTCATTCTACACTTCTGTAATCTAAAACAAGACAAGGAGCTAGTTTTTACCACCTAGACAACTGAAGAGATAGAAAAAATGAAAGTTTGGAGGTTGCCCAAGGCATGTTACTTAACTTAAACAGGAACAAAACCCAAGGTTTTAGATAGGTTTTGCAGCTAGATGTCAGAAGACTCAGGACAGAATATCAGGGTATTTAGCTAGTAGAGTTCTCATACCTTTATCTACAATGTTGTCTGACTTCTATGCCAATTACATCTGAGAGAATAAGAAATTTTATTCAGAGGTAAATAAAAGCATGAAATGTAAATTCCAGAATTTTCGAAAGTGACAGGCTCTTAGCTAGCTGTTTCAAGACGATTTAAATGTATAGGCCTTTTATGCAGAAAGAGTTCATAGCCTTTAAGATACTTTGATGTATTCATATATATTGGTGTCTATATTATGTTGGCTATTTTCCCTCGAGCCAGACTCCTCTGCCATAACAACCTTCAAGCATGCACTTCATCCCTCATGCCTCTTTCTTTCTCCACTTTGGTTTTCATGGTCGTGACAGACAAACTCAATCCTGATATACTGAAAGTTTTCCACCTTTAAATCACTATTTATTCTCCTCGGAGACAATTATATTCCATTCTTTTAACTCAGCTCAAMGTTTATTTTTCATCCATAAATGAGACTAAGAGATTTGCCAATGTCATGTTTCACCTCAAGTTTCTAGTTTTCCCCTCTATGTCCATTCTTAGATATTTTAATTTCCCAGAAAGTCAGCACTACTTTTTTTCTGAGTCTAACTGTCAATATTGCCATTGGGTTTTTTTTTGGTCTTTTTTGGTTAATGCCAGGAAAGATCTTTCACCTTTCTTTTTTCCTCCTTTAGTTTCTTTCAGACAGGGAAAAAAAAAAAAAAGCAATTTATATTTGCATCAAACCGGTTACAAAAAACAGTAAATTCACTAGCTGCAAGCAAAATATGACTGAAGCAGCTTTTTGTTTTTGAGAAAAATTAGATTTATGCCTGGTGACTTCGTTTACTTTGTTTGCAACTGAAATGAAATAAATCAGCTGGGTAGACTCCCACCAGCATTTAATAGATCCTTTTTCACATCACAAAAGCACTACACAATTTGGCACTGTTCTGAATGACTGGCAATTTCTACTCAGGAGAGACCAAGGAATGAAATGCCAAGGGTTTTGCAGGTCAGTGCTTTGCCAGAACTGTATTGGAAAGCTTGTTTCACTCTTTRGAAATGCTGTAACTTGCTTATATTAATGTAAAATAAAGCACAACCAAATAAAAAAAGCTAACAGAAAAAAAATATCAGCAAGATACTTATTGCCTAAAGTTGATGACAGAAGGAAATAGAAGTATTCTAAATCTATTTTCCTTTCTTCTTCCAGAAATAACACCAAGTGTTGAAAGCTTTATAATGGAGAAAATATCACCATTGCTGAAATGCTAATGTGTTGGATGCATAATTTTCTGATCTTTTTATTATTAAATAATGTTACAGAGTAATGAATCAGCAAATGTGTAACTAAAGCYTCAGACAATGGTCGCATTACACTGTTACTTTAGTATGGACTATAGATATGATCCAGTCATAAAAAATGAYAAAATCCTGAATTCACAGCMTCACAAAATGGTTGAGGGTGAAAGGAATTTCAGGAGACAATCTAGTCCAACTGGACCTATTAGAGAAGATTCACTCAAACCAGGTTGTACAGAATTAAGATCATGCAGGTAAAAAAAATCSACAGGAAACTTCACAACATCTCTGGGCAGCCTGTTACAGTGCTTGGTCACCTTCATAGAAAGGTTTTTCCCCATATTCAGTACGTATTCATWTTCCTTAAACTTTTTTTCTGTTTGTGCTCATTGTCCTGTCATTGGACACCACTGGAGACAGTMTGGTCCCATCCTCCTGGCAYCTGYCCTTAAGRTATTTGTATACATTGATAAGATCCTTGTTAGTCACCTCTTCTCAAGGCTAAACTGCCCAGCCCCCTCAGCATTTCCTTATAAGAGAAGATGATCCAGTCCCCCAATAATCTTGGTAGCTCTCCAGAGGTTCCTTGCTTTTTTTGAACTGGACAGCCCAGAACCAGACACAGTATTCCAGGCGAAG